>JASTWQ010001168.1:0-27303 GCA_035220615.1 Leptothorax acervorum
ACCACGGTGCGCCGCGCGCAACCAATACGTGCGTAAGCACGCATTGCAACTTGCCGGCTCGAAATACAAGTTACAAGTTCGGCACCCTCATGTTGTACCTTGTCACAACGTTAGCTCAAGACTAAACGAGCGTAAAGAAAAATCAAAGCGAAGTTATAACCGAGCAATAAAATAAATTCAAAGAAAAATAACTCGAGTCCTATTCTTGCAGGACATTAGCCTTCGTTCAGCACTTCGCAAGAGTAGCAAACCCTGACCTTGCACTTCCATTCGAGGTATTACCCTTCCACAATGAGCCGGGTATATACTTCGAGAAAATCGGAGAATTACATCAGGTCGATTCTACTTGGAAAATGGTGATCAAATTGGATGTCAGGGCAATGGACCACCGTTATCAGCAGTTACAAAACTGCATGGCGCAAACCAGAGCGTTGTGCCATGACAAGCCACTAGAGGAAGATATGAAGCAAACTTGCCATACCTTCCTCCAAATAATCGAAAAGGACAATGAGCAAGTATCGAAGATACTAAGCCGGTTGAAAATCGCGTATCAACTTCCAAAGAAAACACGAAGAGGATTCATCGATGGATTGGGTACGATAGCCAAGACATTGTTCGGCACCATGGATGCTGACGATGAAAAATTAATAACAGAACAATTAAAGATGGTAAAAGAAAACCAACGGACGCTACAGCACGCCGTAAAAAATCAATTAAAGGTATTAAACGCAACAATTGCCCACGTAGGCAATGTGGAAAAAGTCCTACAAGAAAACGAGGATAAATTTATAAACATAACGGGGAGAAGATGCGACAAAGCAGGTTGCACGAAAAGGTCGGATATGGACGCCGGGAAGATTTAGACGAACACTTCCTCATATTAAAAGCGATCATAGATGACTTGACAACCGACATGAAAGACATAATAGAGCATCTAACCAGCGCGAAAAACGGGATAATTAATATAAGGTTAGTCCCGATAGAAAGTATAATAAGCAATTTACAAGAGATAGCCTCCCAAATACCCCAAGGAACCCATTTTCCATTCTTAATAACGCCAGAAAACTGGGCCACAATCGAAAAATTCGCGAAGATTAGCGCTTACTATGACGGTACGAATATTTACACGATTGTACAATTTCCACTTACTACGTACCCGATGTACGAGATAATAAAAGCAATCCCTTTACCCGTTCATAAGAGTGAAGACACATTCGTATTTGTAGAAATAAATCAAAGAATAATAGCGGTAGATAAGAATAGCCGAACTTATTTCACACTTATAGAAAACGAGTTAAATAAATGTACTAGAGACAATAATGTATATGTTTGCGAGCGAAATTTCCCCGTCCTTCACGTAGACAATAACGCGCCATGTGAAATACAAGCCTATGTAACCCTAAATACATATTCGAGCCGCTGCAGCGTTCGCAGCATACACGCAAAAACTACTATTTGGCTAGCATTAAATAACCCGAACGCGTGGCTATATTCGACGCAAGAGAAACAAACCATAGAGATAGCATGTAAAAACCAAGCAAGCCAAAAAGTACAAATTGACCGAACAGGACGGATAACATTGAACGATAATTGCAAATTAGTGACGCCCGACATTACAATAAAGACGAACACGCAACAAGGAACGACGTACGTGCAGACGCATCTGCCCGATTACAACATAACATTCACCGATACACAAAGGACAAGGCAACGAAGAGACGTTAATGACGTAGTAAAATTCAAAAAGGTTGTAACAAACCCAATGAAAATTTTGGAACTAAGCAGAAAATTAGGAGAAATAAATACCGAGTTAGCAACAGACGACGTAGATATACATAAATACACAACGTATGGTCGTGGTCAAAAAGGTTGTCCGACTTTTTTTTATAATTTTTGGAACGCACTCTGTCATGTGAGAGTTGATGGTCCCTGCTCACGGCCATAACCTAAAGTTTCGCAGTGACATATTATCGGAGCAGATGGACAATCTATACAAGGTGTCGGAATAGTTTAAAATACCAGAAGAAGTATAAGCACGTGTATTTTGACGCAAGGAACAAAGCCAGTCATAAAGAGGAAAAAAGAGAAGAGGAATATGAGCAGAGAATAATAAGTAAAATGACCAGTGACCAATATTAGAAAAGAAATGTAAGAAATAATAATATACCCATATAAATATTTATATACCTATATAAATAACTTTAGACAAACAATTTTTATTAACAATTATCAATATGACAATAAAAAAATGCATAATTATGACATAAAATATATAATTAAAATAAATAAATACAATAGCATATAATAAGTAATAACTATTGCAGTAATTGTTATGCACTTGAAGCAAAAGAAATGACATTGTATGCAAAATTATTTTAAAGAATTCTAGTATATTATACATATTAGGCACATCATATATAGTTTCAGGAGGAGAAGCGATGAGATTAAGCAAAAATGTTATGCAAGAAATTGTTGGTGCATTCCTTGGTATAGATGAGGCAATGAGCTATGCAGAAGTTATGAAGTAAATTTGCCATTTTTATATTTCTTATTTTGTAAAACATTAATAGGATAATCTACCTTTCTAGTAAACTAAAATTGTAGATACATCTTAGATCTTCTATTCTCTATTTTCTTTTTTTTTTATTTTAATTCTTTTACATGCTGGTTCTAGGCTTGTAAAATGAATGAACTTCTCTGTTGTGGTGTTTGATACTGCACCTACTGGGCACACATTGAGGCTACTATCGTTTCCGCAAGTGGTTGAAAAAGGATTGGGAAAACTAATGCGTTTAAAAATGAAGATTAGTCCCTTTATCACACAAGTTAGAATTAAGCCACGCTATTTTGAGTATTTTTCCTAAAATTAATACATATTAGGTATATCAAGTGTCCTCCCCGAATTATTTAAATTGAAAAAAGATTGCTCTTTTATAGATAAGTTCGTTGTTGGGATTAACGGATTTCAATGTAGATACATTCTCCAATAAGATGGAGGAAATGCTTGCTGTCATGCGACAAGTTAACGAACAGTTCAGAAATCCCGATCAGACAACGTTTATATGTGTTTAGATAGCAGAATTTTTGTCGCTTTATGAGACAGAACGATTTCACAAGAATTAACAAAATATGGTATTGATACCGATAATATTATAGTGCTAATATTACCGATAATATTATAGTGATAATATTAAAGCTCTAGATATTTATCTTGAATTTTATGTTTTGCAAGACACAGCCGACAAGGACTATCTCCATCTTTCAAAAATAACAGTTGGTTCACTATATAGATAGAGTATAATGAAAATAGGAAATCGATTACTATAGTATTATTAAAATAGGAAGTCGCGAGTTAAACAGGAAACCGCGAGTCAGCATAACAACTGACTGTGCGGCCAGACTCTCTACCGAGAACCGGCGCGACCTAGAGAGGTTCGCGGAACGCTGACCGCGCAAGGACCCTGAACCGATCCCGCTTGACGACGATACGGAATAAATAGAGCGGAGGACAGGGTTCGGGAGGGCAGTTCAAAGTCAGAATTCGAGTCAGTGACAATTGTAACGCGTAATAATAAGAAAGATTATTGTATATTGAAAGAGAACTTGAATTTATTAAAGTGTTCGAAAGTAAAAGTCATATCGAGTCTGTGATTTCTCCCGACGACTTCCCCGCGGACAGCGATCCCAATATTCGTGCACGGAGCGGCACAACACTTCTTTCTCATAGTTTTTAAGTGAGCAAGTAGAAACTTGCACATTGCTTTCTCATAGTTTTTAAGTGAGCAAGTAGAAACTTGCACATTGCTTTCTCATAGTTTGTAAGTGAGCAAGTAGAAACTTGCACATTGCTTTCTCATAGTTTTAAGTGAGCAAGTAGAAACTTGTACATTGCTTTCTCATAGTTTGTAAGTGAGCAAGTAGAAACTTTCACATTGCTTTCTTATAGTTTTTAAGTATACAAATTAGAAACTTACACATTACTTAATCAACATTTTATTTCGCTTATAAAGATTCCTCTATGAGGAAGCTTGTATTTTCTTTGATATATAATTATTAGTAAATATTTTTTAATTTGGCTTTCTCATAGAGGAAGCTTTATAAGCGAAATAAAATGTTGATTAAGTAATGTGTAAGTTTCTAATTTGTATACTTAAAAACTATGAGAAAGCAACCCAATAGGAACAGTATCGTTTTATATACGTTTATTAAACGTAAGTATGGTATAAAACTGGTATAGGTATATGGCATATACGTATATAGAATTAACGTTTTTTATACGATAGTGTAATATACGTTTATAACACTCGTTTTTACTACGTATGTTTAATTATCTCTACATTCACATTGTAATTATTAATATAATATTTTAAATTAGTTATTTATTGCTTTCAAATATTTTAAAATTTTGCAGCGCCAAGTTTTTTTCACTAAAATTTTTCACATTTTATATTAATTTTTTTACTTTAATGGGAATACATTTTTTAAAAGAACAATAGTTATTTGTCGATATAATATATATTTAATTGGCGCATAATTTAAAGATATCATTTCTTTTTTTTTTGTAATAAATATATTACTTCAATTTTTTCAAGATAAAGATATTACTTGGATTTTTTCGAGGTACAAAGATAACTACTTCGATTTTTTCAAGGTACACCACGCGTGCTTGGCGTCTTTTTTTTACCTTTTTGTAAAAGGTAATTTTGTACGGATATCACCCCTTTTTGTTACAGATACATCAAATGCCATAATGTCTATCGACATCGACATTTATATCTGATAAAATCAAATGTAAATATTTTTTGTATTATAACTTACAAGAATTATATCTGAGTTTGATATCCTTAAATGTGCAGTGTAGTTTGTATAAATTTATAAATTATTTAAAAAATTAAGACATAAAATATAAATATATTAGGCAAAGTCGAGTTTGTCGAGAGCACGTTATGCAGTGTTTGCTTTAAATAAATTTTGTCGAAAGAAAAACAGATTTGATACAGAATTTGGCACGTACGATGCTATTGGCAGAATGTTATAGTAGATAATATATGTATAGTAAAGTTTGTTAACAAAATAAGGCAATTAATAATTTATAATACAAACTACACTGCACATTTAATTAAGGATGTCACTGTGAGATATAATTTTTGTGTTATAATACAAAAAAAATTTAGATTTAATTTTATCAGATATAATCGATAGTCATTATTAGAGAAAAAGAGAGAGAGAGAGAGAGGGGGGGGGAGAGAGAGAGAGAGAGAGAGAGAGAGAGAGAGAGAGAGAGAGAGAGAGAGAGAGAGAGAGAGAGAGAGAGAGAGAGAGAGAGAGAGAGAGAGAGAGAGAGAGAGAGAGAACGCGAGCGGGGAACGCGAGCGGGGAACGCGAGCGGGGAACGCGAGCGGGGAACGCGAGCGTGACCGCGAGAAAGAGCAATACGTACGATAGATATAACCTCGCCACCCTCGCTCAGGGTGTATCCCAGGAACCAGCCATCCACAAGGCGCGAACTCTGTCACTCTAGCACTCATGTACTCCGTTCGGAGTGTTCGGACGCGACGACGCGGACGGAATATTTCTCGACGACGCGGACGTCTGAAGCGGCCAATTATATGTACGAGTTTGACTTGCGAGTCCGGCTCGGCGAGCTTGATTCGCGAACCGGACTCGATCGTTTTTCACCACACACACACACACACTCCCGAATAGTCTCGATTCTATAAACGTTGATCCCGTTGATCTAATCTCGACGACGCGACGCGGACGTCTAAAGCAGCCCATAACATGTACGAGTTTGATTCGCGAGCCGGACTCAAACGTTTTTCACCACACACACACTCCCGAATAGTCCCGAAATTTGGCTCGTCGGACGCCGAGCCCGTCTCGTATAACATCTCACATCACCCACGAACGAGTAGAAACCGAGCCGAGCCGGACTCGCGACGTGTATGGGCAGCTTTATGGTTATGTTATGTTTACATGTGTCACATCACATGTGATCGAACTAATGCCAGCGCCGCATCGCATAACGGCAAGGCTACGAAAGTTACAAAATCAGCAACTCCAGTGCTGCTGCCGCGCGCCGTGGCGAACGAAGCAAACGGAGAACGTCGACGTTTCTGAATTGAAAATTTTACACTTTATCCTATGCATAGTAATATCTCCGCTCGTAGGGCACGTAGCGGAAAAATAAAAACACTTTTCTTATATAAATTTGGTCCAAGCTTTACGATAAGCCTAGTTAGAACTTGATCCGTTCACTGGTTATCGAGATCTAAAAATCTCGGGTACTGGCAACTCGTCGCGTCGCGTATATAGAGCCACGGCTGTCTCGCTCCGCGCGTACTTGGCGCGAGACACTACCGTGTCTCTTGATACGAAACGTACTTTATACGTTGAAAAATAGTTTATGTAACACCAGAATTTTATCTACGTTTATAATACGTATAAAAATAATATAATATTCTGTTTAAATAAGCGTTTTTTTAATACGTTTATAATTGTCAAAAAATATCCCTTTAAATAACGTCTTAGGAATACGATTTAATATCCAAGTATGATATACTTTTTAAATACGTTAATAAAAGGTTGAGCGTATATTATATTTATATGCTTTCACCGCGGCAATTTTTAACAAATAATAAACGTATTTTATATCACATCCTGTGCTGATAATTACAAATTCGTTGAAATATTATTTATGAAATGAAAAACATAAACATTTGGGGAATACGATTATAATCCAGGTACGATTATTCAATTTTAATTATATTCTTTTTCGTTATTATATTCTTCTACATAAAAATATATTTTCCCATTCCTTTTATGTAAATTAATGACAGAAAATCTGCAATTTATATTTACGAATTTTTTAATATTGGTGCAGTAAATATTTTACACGTAAAAAAATATCGGCCTTTCCTCGCACTTTCGAAAATCACGTGTTTTGTTTTCGTTTCGAGCTTCGAAACTTTTTCGCGACGCCCGCCTTTGCACCCTCGCGGCTCGTGCGACTCATGCTCCTCTAGCGCCTCTCGCGAGGGCCCCCCTCTTCCCCGCATCGACGCCGGCACACGACGGTATCGTGATTCGTTTTGTTTCGAGCCTCGAAACTTTTCCGCGACCTTCGTCACGCCAGCATTCGCGCCTTCGCATCTTCGCCATTATTGTTGTCGATCACCGATAGTTTAGTGCAGTTTAGTGACGAACGGGGGACACTGGAGATTGGACGAACGGGAGAGATTCGACATTTACAGGTAAAAATATTATTCTACTCTTAATATTTTCCAAAATAAATGTGAACAAATAAATGTATTTTTAAGTAAGTAATAAGGTAGAAGCAGCGTGTAAATTATTTTTAGACGTATGTCGGCAGTTTCGCAGTTTTTAAATATCGTCTGAATTGTTAATTACGTGCATTTTTATATTGCTTTTTAGCGTAGATGAATTTGTCATTTATATATATTTACTGCATAATAAAAATAGCATTTTTCAACAAATTTCTTCATTTCTATTTTGATAGATTTGTAAGTATGTAAGTATTTATAAATCGTAAATTCAACTACGCTACAAAGCAGTATTAAAATACACGTTAACAATTCAGACGACTAAAAACTGCGAAATTGCCGACAATCGCATACGTTTAACCCTATTTTCTCCAACCATGCCCTTTCGTGTCCTACAAGTTTCTAATCCTCGCATCATAACTCATCACGAACGAATTGACGAAATTTAATGTTCCAAAGCGCAAATTAAAACTAAAAGTAGTAGCTTTAATTTGCGCTTTGGAACATTAAATTTCGTCAATTTGTTCGTGAGTTATGATGCGAGGATTAAAGAGGCGGAAAAAACGTTGGAGGAAATAGGGTAAAAAATAATTTACACGCTATATTTTTATCTAATTACTTAATGTAAAAATACATTTATTTGTTCCTGCAATTTATGTAAAAATTAATAACAAATAAAATAAACATTTACAAATTTTACATAAAACATGTTTTATTTGTATGTATATATATTTGTATGTATATATGTATATATATTTGTATGTGTATATATATATATATAATTTACTGTGAAAATTTGTCACGAGAGAGTCATTTTTGCCCATTAAATTTTTGCCAATTAAACCCATATTATGAAATTCAACTCATTAAAATATTGAATTCGGTACTGAAATACCGATGTTTCAAGTTAGCCAATTTTTGGGAAGTGATCTCGCACTTTTGATTGATGCTCTATATGATATATATATCTCATATAGAGCATCAATTTCATGAAATATTTCATGATTTGTTTATTAATGATTTATAACGTATTGCTTATATTATACAAAATAATTATAATAATAACACAGGCCGACATGAATTTTGACCCAGAAACGGCAGTATGTTATTCCAAAGGATTTTGGCATGCTAAAACCAAATTCGTAGCCCAAATTGCTCCATTCGGGATTACATACTGCCGTTTCTGGGTCATAAAAAAATTATTTTTTTGTAGGCTTGTGTAATTATTATTAATAAATATTTTTTCAGAAAATTGCTTCAATTAGTTTATGTTTTGTAGGCATAAGAATTTAATTATTAATTATTATTATTGATATTAATTGCAATAACATTGCTAAATAATAATTTCCTTGTTTTTTCAAAGGTATTTCGAAAAATGTGTGATAATATAAAACTTTTAAGTAAACGCCAGAGACGTCGAAAGGTAACCCAATCAGTGAAAAAGATATTAACAAATGTGAACACTGAAAATAATAATTCCAATATTTTGCACAGTGTTGGCAATCTTTTACCTGATGTATGCTTCAATATCGAAAATAATGATACGGTACATGATGATATAGTAGTAGATAACGTAGATGTACTAGATTATGAAAATATTCCCACTATATCGGCTAAAAATTGTAATTCTGGTAGCATCTTTGAGAGTTATTCTTTTCATTCTGCCGAAAATGACTATTCTTCTGAAAACATTGATGAGAGTAGTAAGGACAAAGATGTAGTGAAGCATACATTCTCAGTAAATCCGAAAACTTTTACCAATGATTTGCGTCGACTAGCTAATGTCCATAATCTTACACATGCTGCATTGGATCAAATTTTGAATTTAATTAATCCGGCCTACACATTTTTGCCTTCTACCGCCAAAATCCTGTTACATACACCTAGAAAAGTAGAAACAATTCCTTGTGACAATGGGAAGATGTGTTACTTCGGCGTGGAACATTGTTTAATTAATAAATTACGAAATGGTGGATTGAAACAGGACATTCCGACTGTTAAACTGATCATAAACATTGATGGGTTACCTATATTTAAGAGTAGCAGTACAAACTTATGGCCAATTTTAGGTCGTAGCGATGATCTTATTGATGACCGCCCATTCATGATCGCATGTTTCTGTGGCGAAGGGAAGCCATCAAATCTTGACCATTATCTCAACCCTTTCATAGAAGAAATTAGTTCTTTGCGAGAACACGGTTTTCAGTATAATGGTAAAATACTGTATGCCGAAATTGAATGTTTTGCTGCCGATGCACCGGCAAGAGCTATGCTAAAAATGATTAAAGGACATACAAGCACATATGCGTGTGAAAGGTGCACTATTAAAAAAGTGAAAAAAAGCAAAATATTTTCCGACTAAAATAAAAAAATCGGTAGTTTTACGAACTAATAATGATTTTATATGTAATAAAATAGATGGTCGCCATATCAAAGGTAAATCGCCCTTACTTACATTAAACGTAGATATGATAACACAATTTGTGCTAGATCCTATGCATTTAGTATACCTAGGAAGTGCGAAACGTCTACTTATAAAGTATTGGGTCGAAGGAGGCCGTCATTGTAAACTCTCGCGACAAAACATTTCAGCCATAGATTACAATATACAAGTAATACGTCCATTCGTCACTGCAGACTTTTGTCAAAAACCTCGAAGTCTAGTGCACCTACATAGATTTAAAGCAACAGAATTTCGTTTTTTTACTTTATACAGTGGTCCAATTGTCACACATAACATTCTTGACAATGTTAAGTATGATCATTTTATACTACTACATGTAGCAATCACTATCTTATCCAGTGCGCCCTTGATCAAATCTTATTTGCATATTGCTGAAGAAGCTATTAGGCAATTTGTTTGCAAAGCTGCCGAAATTTATGGTGAGGATTTTGTCGTATATAATATTCATTCATTATTGCATCTTTGCACAGACGTACAAATATACGGCCCCTTAGAAAGATACAGTTGTTTTCCTTTCGAAAACTATCTCCAATCACTAAAAAGACGAATTCGCTCAAAACGATTACCTCTAGAACAAGTATGCAATCGTATTGCAGAAGAAGTGGACATTGATATTGAAATTAAATCAGCTACTTCGAATTTTGTACCTAAACAAGTTCATTACCCAAATCCAAATATAGTTTCTTATTTTACATGCGAAAAATTAATAAATGGAAATACAAAATTATCTTGCAAAATTCCTGACAATACTGTAGCCATTGGCAATCGAATTTATGTTATCAATCAGTTTGTTTATATTGACGGTAAATATAAATGTATTGGGGCTCCATTTAAATTCTCAGAAGATTTGTACCAGCATCCAATACGTTCGTCTAAACTAGGTATTTATTACGTAAGAAGTATAAACGTGAACAATTCGACTACATTTTTGTTGATGACATATCGTTTAAATGCCTCCGATTGCCATTTATGGATGGGTTTGCAGTTTTTCCCATTATTCACCATGTGTTGTAATATTTTCTTTTAGGCCATAAGTTGCTGCATTATAATGCATAAGTATCATAAATGTCATAAGTAATTTAATTATATTTTGAATAATATATTCACACATTGTTCGTGATTCCTTTTAGACTAGAAATATTGTAATTTTACATGTACATTAAAAACTAATAAGTAGCGAATAAAATACGCATTTATTTATTTATATCTATTGTATGTATAGAATTATTGAATTATGTCTACAAACATAAATAAAGCGAGTAAAACTTATGCCCTCGTGGAATTCATAAATGGAGGCAAGAAACAGTGTGCCGTTGTACCATTGATATGGCTCATAGAAGACCGGAAAATTTGTTATTGGCCAAAAACGAAAACTGAACAAGCGTTTGAAAAACTTGTATTAGATCATGTACCATACGATTCAACGTGGTACAAATGTAAAATCCACAGAATATTAAAAACTTCAGGTATGGATTTCGATATAAAATAGAAATTTATATTTTTTATTATTTACATTTTTTAACGTATACATATGTAATATGCAGAAGATTATGATGCCATTGTAAAATATATGGAGATCATCTTGGAGCACGGATCAACAGAAGATGACGGAACGGGTATTTCGGACGTATCTTTGAAAAAACAACTATTGCAACACTGTGATGATGCGGAGGACTCCACTACTTCACAGTCATCGGACTCGGAAGTACATGCTAAAACAGCTAAAAAACGTCGAAAGAAGCCTAAAAATATAGAAGGCATGTCTGAGGGTTCCGATTCCTCCCACGTATTGATTGTACCAAAGAAAAAACAGAAACAGGAAAGGTTTGATGAAGAAAAAAACCAAAAACGCCAACGCCAGGGTACAATCTCGAGGTTAGTATGCATTGTAAAATATTTGTATATAAATGTGTGTAATAGACTGGGATATATTTAGGGGTCCCGGTACTTTCCGATCACCCTGTATATGCATATGTATCATACTCTGAAAATTGTATGAAAAAGTAGACAAGTGTCATTATTTTTTCTAAACGAAACATATGCTGGTCAAAATAAAATTATGTATAATTTTATTATTTACAGAAAATGACGGAGTGGGTATTTCGGATGTATCTCCGAATAAAGAACTATTGCAAAAATGTGATGATGGAGAAGACTCCGATCCTTCACAGTCATCGGACTCAGAAGTACATGGTAAAACAGCTAAGAATCATCAAAAAAAACATAAAAATACGAAAAACATGTCTGATGATTCTGATTCTTCTCACTTATTGGCGGTATCAAAGAATAAACAGAAACAAGAAAGATTTGATCGAGAGAAAACCCAAAACGCCAACGCCAGAGTACAATCTCGAAGTTAGTATACATTGTAAAATATTTATATGAAAATGTGTCTTAATATACTGTTGTATATTTAGAGATCCTGGCACTTTCCGAACACCCTATATATCATATGTATATGGGGCATTTTTTTCCAACGTTACACCCATGCTGCCCATTTTTTATTTGATCTAAAAATTTTCAAAAAAATCATAAAATCTACAGAAAAATGTAAGCTTTCGAATGGTGCGTGGCAAAATTACCGAATTCAATCAGATCCTCAAAAGGGAAAACCAAAGAAAAATGATGAAAACGATATGGAGCTCTGTCAAAAAGGCCACCTCCCCTGCCCATTTCAATTTTTGATATAAAATTTTCGAAAAGGACTTAAAATGTTCGTTGGTCTATTTTCCGATGCTGTATGACGTTTTTGAAAATTTAAAATGGCGGACCCAGAGAATGCTCCATATCGTTTTCATCATTTTTCTTTGGTTTTCCCAAATTTCGAGGATAATCTGATTGAATTCGGTAATTTTGCCACGCACCATTCAAAAGCTTAGATTTTTCTGTAGATTTTATTTTTGTGAAAATTTTTAGATCAAATAAAAAATAGGCAGCATGGGTGTAACGTTGGGAAAGAATGCCCCATATATATCATACTCTTAAAATAGCATAAAAAGTAGACAAGTGTGTCATTATTCTTTCTAATCAAAACATACCGATCAAAGTAAAATGATGAATAACTGTAATATTTACAGAGCCTTTGAAAACTTTTTACGCAAGCAGAATCGAAAACGACAACCCGATTTCTTCATCAGTAAGTGAGGGAGAAAACGATTCAACGAAAATCCTATCGCAACAGCAATTCCAACAATATGTCATACAGCGATTCGAGGAAGTAAAGGCATTGCTGGAACAGAACAATGCTTCTTTTGTTCGTCTTCTGAATTCTCTTCAGACGTACATGAATCCAACTTCAAAACCAGATGGATTTCCTGACTTGCCTTTAACAACCGAAGATGAATTCCGAAAATTAGAACTGATGCTGTCAGAAAAAGTGCCGGATAACCCTGATGGCCGAGAGGCACCCGCACTTGCTTATACATACTTGGTACATATGTTCAAAAATCTTCTTTTTGTATTACATCTTTATGACAATAAAATTATGCATTGAAAAAAATGTGCTTACAGAAAGGACGACTGTCGACAATTGGTGGAGCTGACCAGAGGTCCTGCGTCATGAATATATTAAAATTTGTAATGACGAACCAGCTGGCTATGTCCTATAATTGGAAAGGGCAACATAATAAAAAAAGTTTTGAGGGAACAAAATTACGCGAAGTTATTACGGGTACGTAAACAAGTTAACAGTAAACATAACGTAAACAGTTATAAACAGTTATAATATTTTATTTTCTATATAATTTCCATAATTCATATCCGTGATCAGATTAAAATATCTTCGTTGTCTTAGTCACAAAGTTCCTCGCAAAAAAAATGAGTGAAAAGCATTAGCAAATAAAAAGTTGAGACATCACTATTTTTTAAGTGGCAAGTTTATCGGTTATAATTATATTTGTCAACTTCATGAGATCGACATTTTAAAACTATTGTTGTTTCCAATTTAAACATATTTTCTTTTTTACAGAAGCGGCCAAGGTTCAATTCCGTGGAAAAGAATCATCGGATACAGCTATAAAAGACGCGATTCAAAGTTGGCTAAAGTTAGCGAAAAATAGACACGCATACGGTTCAACAAAATAGTATTAGTGTACTAGGGTCATTCATACTTTCAAAATGTTTAATTGTTTTCTACTATGTGTAAGTAAAACAAAAGAATAAATGATATTTCATACAAATTGTCATATTTTCTTTACAATATATGTATATTTACAACGTTGCTGCAAGATCTGTGCTGTATGGGTAATAAACATTTATTGGAAGTGCAGTATACCTATGCAATGCCATATACTCATTAATACTCATTTTTATTTTCTTAAATTCGGATTTAACCCTCGGTGCAACAGATGGGGTGTGACATACCTTATCAGCAAGATTTTAACTCTTATAATTTTTATAGAAATACTACACGCAAGTTGCCGTTTCGTGTAGCTGGAATTACGTCGCAACTTCAGCTACACGACACGGCAACTTGCGCGCAGTATTTTTAAAAAAATTGTAGGAGTTTAAATCTTGCTGCGGTATGTTACATTTCACCTGGTTCACCGATGGTTAAAAAACGAAAATTATTGCTTTATCAGAACGTATTTTATACGGCTAAATAATACGAACATTATTTGGATTTAAGAAACGAATAAATTATTGCTCTATTAGTACGTATTTTATACGGCTACATAATACGTAATTTATTTGTTTCTTACATCCGAATTTAATTCGTATATGTATAACGTTTAATACACGAATAAAAATTGGTATATGAAAACGTACATGAGACAATCATAGAAACGGAAATTATACTCAGGTCATATACGTTTAATATATCATGTTTATACTATACGCTAATACCATAAATATACGTATATTATACCTTCGTGTTCTTATTGGGAATGTGCAAGTTTCTACTTGCTCACTTATAAACTATGAGAAAGCAATGTACAAGTTTCTACTTGCTCACTTAAAAACTATGAGGAAGCAATGTGCAAGTTTCTACTTGCACACTTAAAAACTATGAGGAAGCAATGTGCAAGTTTCTACTTGCACATTTAAAAGCTATGAGGAAGCAATGTGCAAGTTTCTACTTGCACACTTAAGGGGATCCTAAAGCGAAGGCCGAGCTCCGACGATGTCGCTGTTTTACCGTCAAAATTACCGACAAATTGACAAATTTTCTGGAAGCTCCAGGTTTTTTTTGACTGCATGGAATGATAAATCCTTCTCCAGAATTAAAGTATAAACGCAAACGGATACGGGTGTGATCGATTTTACGCAGAGAAAGGAAGAAAGTATAATGACATTTATATTTACGTTTAGGGTGGATACACCGCTAAGGTTGGAGTTGACAAGTCGTGAAAACATCAACTGTATACACAAATTTGGTAGCTTTCATGCACAATGCAAACAACACCCCGCCTCCGTTGGAGTGTCTACTTTAATTCTGCAAAAGGAATTATAATTCTATACAGCCAATAAAACTCTGGAGTTTCCAGAAAATTTTCGGTCTGTATACGCCCGAGATTTCTATGACTAGAGTAAGAAATACGTCAAGTTTAGTTCCGACATATCACGGTAGAGGGTACTGCAGAGAATCAAGGTCGGTAAATATAAATGTTATTTTATAATTTCTGTCTTTCTCGGCATAAAATCGAACAGTGCCGTATCCGTTTGCGTTTATACTTTAATTCTGGAGAAGGATTTATCATTCCATGCAGTCAATAAAAAGCTGGAGCTTACCGAAAATTTCGGAACCGACCTTGCGTTCAGCAGACCAAGTCGCTCAATAGCAATCGAACGTGATTGGCTCTTACTTGTACCAACAAATTTATGCGTTTTTATATATATATTATATATATATATATTTTTATATATATACAAGTATATATATATATCACCGAAGTATATGCTAATAGGTATATATAACACCGAAGTATAGAGCTAATGTATAACTACATCTTTTTATTCTTGATTAGAGGTGATATATATATATATATATATATACGCATATACACACAGGTTCCGCCAACAAAGTGTCCATTCCGCTAATTCAGTAATAAATTCATTTTTATGCAAAATGCCGATACATATTATATATATGTACACATATATGTATATGTACTGTTTATATACTTATAATACAAAGTGACAAATACAGTACTATTTTTTTATCAAGTGTACACAAACAATATTACAAAAGCAAAAATGTGATGTATTGAAATTATAGAATGGGCCCCTCCAACGCCCATTCCCGTGAGAACGCAACCAATATATTTTTTCCCGTCTCTCCGATTTTAATTTACAAATAATTCATTTGTAATAATCAGTGGCGTCAGAACAGACGCTTCTGATTTTTATTATAATATAGAAAGGGCCCCTTCAACGCCCATTCTCATGAGGACGCAACTAATACCTATATTTTTTCCGTCTCTCCGATGATTGAAAAACAATACACAGTTGTAATAATCAGTACCGTCCGAATAGACGATCCCGACATTTAGTTTGTCAATACACTGAACAAATACTTTTAATTTATGGAGGCATGTTTGATGTCAATGATATATATACTATTTTGTACATAGTATTACGTCGGACGTGTTGGAAAAAGCGACAGTTTTTCCTGTTGTATAATTTTCATAAAGTGTCGTCTCATGTCTTGCACGTCCATGGAATATTTTACATTACAAGGATTGCCGTTCTTTACTATAGTTGTGGCAAAAGCTGCGGCGTAAATTCCGCAACTTTTTCCGTCTGGTTGTGCATCGACTTTCTCAAAAATAATATCACTTTGCCTTATTTTTGGATATCGACGCTTTATATATTTTCTCTCCTTGGCTACCAATTTATCGTATGTACAGCCAGGTATACTGTCATATACGAACAGTTTGGTGCCATCAAAAAATATACATCGCCAGTGTTCAATTCCCTGTGCAATTCCCTTTGCACAGCTTTTCCCTCCAATTATTTGCACACTTTTGTCATTCTTACTAGCGGCAATCCAATCATCAGAAAGTGTTTGAAATTGTACACTTTGCGTTTCAAAGTCTGTTTTTTCTCTTATGATGCGTAAAAATGAATCTATCGATTCGTCGGTTAGTTCGCTGTCAGACAAGACATTGTCTTTCACAATGGAAATAGGAATAATAATTTTATCTAAATTTATTCTTCGTCTTGCCTTATCCTCTTCGGTTATATCTCGCTTGGAGCTTGTACCAATATATGAGCATTCATCATCTTGCTCCATATCTCGAGCAATCAGAGCAGTAGTAATTGTTGATTTTATCGGCGAAATGTCACATTCGTTATTTTTATTAATGACCTTTTTGGTCTTTACTGCATTTTGCTGATTACTTTTTGAAATACTTTTTTTTATAGCTGCTTCTTCCTTTGCTTCTATAATATATCTTGGATTCCTTATTGGCATACGCCTATTATGGCGACTATCCAAGATTTCCGGAAGCATGCAATCGTTATAGAAGCGTGTTAGGTCAGGCAGCATATGCTTCTCCCAAAAAGCATTGTCTCTATCTACACGCACTATTTTCATGCTTTTTGGAGTACATACTGCAAAAATGCAATACTCTCGTTGCGTTATGTTTAATTGACCTTGAATTTGATAAAAAAAATGATGATTTTGATTTATTTTATCTGGGTCTCTTTTATCAAAGATGTTTTTCAAGCGGGGTAATGTCTTTATGGCTTCTTCTGCTGTTAAATGTTCAGCCGACAGAGGACATTTAATCTCCACCAAACCATTGTCGTCTATGAGTCCATCAGGTGATGCACCCAGAAATGGATTTTTAGAATCAATAAATAAGCCGCAAGGTTTTATAACTTTATTGATTTTTGCGGCCAACTCTTTTCTAGCTACTTCTTCTTGAGTGCGACCATATATCATGGCTGGGGTATCAATAGGCACAGGAAATAAAATTTTCTTTATTGTCACTGCGCAAGACGTTGTCTTTTTCCTACGACAAACTCTTCCAAAATTGGACGCTGTCAACATTTGACTTCTCAGTGTTAACCACAGTTCGGATTCACTTTGTTTTCTAGTATTGCGTTCAATTTCTTCCCTATTTCTTCCATTTTCCATCAATTTTTCTATATGGTCTTGTCGACGTTCTTCAAATATCTCAGGTGAAAGATCTGGCTCTTGCGATTGCGGGCCGTAATAATTATCTGTTCCTGATTCTTGTTTGAATTTTTTTCGTTTTCCATCGATTTTTCGAGATTCTCTTGTTCTCGCAACTTTTATTTGCCGTTGCTCTTCCAGTTTCTCGACAATAGGCGGAACAGTTTTACACATGCCTTCATACATTTTTGTAAGGCCTCTGCGCGTATTATGTTGCGTAACTGCTCCCGAAACTCTTGCATTGTAAGAACCTCGTTTGCCAAAACAAATGCGCTTTCCACCAATTTCTTTGCAGATTATCGAATTAAACAATTCTGCAGGATTATTGGTTAAATTTAACAGCAAGCTGTCGGAGTAAGCGCTTAGATAGTTAATAGCACTTTCTACTTTTTGATACAGACCATGCAGTTTCAGATTTGGTACATAATTTTTATTTTGTTCGCGGTCATTTTCGCAGTTTTGACCGCGTTCCTTACATCGTTTGTGCTCACCAAATATATGGCTAGGAATATTTTTTATGTCTTGCCGTAATTCCGTAGCCTTAACATGATGAGGTTGGTCTCCTTTTTGTCGTAAAGAAGCTAATTGTGTCACTTCTTTCCGAATGTTTAAGATGTTGCTCTTTACAACATTTCGCATGTCAATGAAACCACGCATTCTTTTTGACTGAGTTGTTTCAGCCACGGCTCTTAGTTTCTTACAGAGATTACGAAGCAGATGATTGGTGCATTCTATTTTCTTTACCGTTACCATCTGTTCGTGGTATGGTTTATTGTCAATAATGGCCTGATATACGTTACTGTCCCCATCGGCGATAACTGTTCCATAAATAAGTCCATGCATCTCAAAGCTACTTTTGAAACCTTCTACAATGGCATCGCTCTCCATGCTTGTGGAGCTTGCGTTTCGATCAAAATTTTTGTAACATGTGTGCGTCTTTGATTCGCGACCTTGTCGTTCCGCCATATCGCATATTGCGCAACATTTATTGCGAATGCCAACAAAGAGAACTTTTTGTGTGAGATAACCGATTATGACACCTACACCGGACAGTGAATCGTAGGCTTTACCGTACGACCTCTTCATCCAACTGCCATCCGCTATGACAGTTATATAAGGAATACCATGTTTAGTTTCGTTTCTTTCTAGGGCGAGTTGTTTTTCAACCTCGCCAGCCATTTTCATATTTTCCATGGCTGTTTTTGCAAATTCTTCGACCAACTGTTCACGATATTTGATGTACGTCACCTCCGACATACAAGGAATATTCATAGCTGCATGTTGCTCTTTCAACTGGGCATAACCAATTCCGGTTGTGATAGTTCCAGCTACAGCAGCTGTATTTATATCTAATACCTTAGGTTTTTTCGGTTCTGACCAGAACTTGGCCGTATGATTGCAAAATTGGCATTTGTAATAAAACTGCGTCATTAGACCAACGCGACGAGAAGCGACAAGTTTCCAATATTTAAATTGGCAATTCATAACACGCGCATGGTCATCGAATGTTCTGTGAAGCTCATTCAACACAAAATTAAAGTCGACAATGCGACGGCCCTCAAGCTTATGTTCTTCGAGACCTTCCTCCGTACCGCCTTTCTCGATAACAAGATTATAATTCTCAATATCGTCATCGTCAGGTGATGTCCAATATTGGATATAATTTGTGCATGCCGGCGTTACAGCCGGGCACGTTTGTTGGGTACGAAGCTCCACATCCATGGTACCGGGAGTAACCAGTGATTCCACTGATTTCCGGACATAGGTAGATTCCTTCGCACCCTCAACATGAATGTAATGTTCAATATCGTCATTTTCGCGATATTCGACATTATCGTACGTATCTGTGCATTTTGGCGTTACAGCCAGGCACGTTTGTTGGGTACAAATCTCAACATCCATCGTACCGGGAGTAACAACTGATTTTGAACTATCGACAGATTCATCGACAGTAGAACCATAAAATGTTTCAATGCGACGGCCTTCAAGCATGTTTTCTTGGATACGATTCGTATCCATACGGCCTTTTTCAATAACACGATTATTGTTATCTTCGCATTTGTCTACATTTTTGTACGTACCTTTTATTGGCCTCAAACTCTGTACTTCTTGAGTACAGTTCTCCGAATCCATCGCGTCGGACAGTGATTGCACTGTCTCGGGACAAGCGATGGATTCATCACCAGTAGAAAACACTTCTTCCTTCGATTGCTGTGTGGCCAATTCCAATTGCTGTCGCCTGTAAAGAAAAATATTAATAAACATCAAGTTCAGTACTAGTGCAATTACGCGTTAAATATTTTATTTTTTTTTAAATTTAAGATAATACGTAAACATGTTCACTAAAAAGTTAGAGCAGTCCTTTCTTAATTTTATTTATATTACAAATTATATACGTTATTATACTAATGCTTTAATAAAAATATACTGGCATTTATAAACAGTCAGTTCACGTCGCAATAGACGTTTCTGACATTTCAATAACAGTAGCCAGCCCACGATTAACGCCTCTGACATTAAAGTAACCAGCACACGATAAACGCCTCTGGTATTTAATTAAAAGTACCCAGCCCACGATTGACGCGTGTGGCATTTTATTAACCAGCACACGATGAACGCCTCTGGTATTTAATTAAAAGTAGCCAGCCCACGATTGACGCCTCTGGCATTTTATTAACCAGCACACGATGAACGCCTCTGGTATTTCATTAAAAGTAGCCAGCCCACGATTGACGCCTCTGGCACTAACTTTACATTCAATTTAAGATATATGTATATGTATTTATGTATATCCTGGATGTCTCATGTTAACTTAGACAGCAAAATATCGGAAACTAAGCTTTATCCAAAGAAATGTTTTAAACAAAAGTTGTACGGTTTAAAATATTTATGTAATGACGTTATCATTTTCACCATGTGCGGCGTCTCCAAGGTCAGGTCATGATTACCTTGAATTTTTTAAATAAAACCCTGTATCTTTTGTTGCATATTCTTGTAGCCCTTGTCCAGACATTTTCCAAACACTATAATACAGCTCCTTTTTATTACGATTTTCCTGCAATATTTTAAATTTTGTCATAATATTTCTCATGTAATACATTAAATATCTTGTAAAGTATTCACTTATCGATGACTTCAACATGATACTTTCATACGTACAATAATGAAAGAAATCTAGTGTTGCAAGAAAAACTAGAAAAATTATTTCAACAATTTTGATTGCATCTTGTACACGCATTTACAGAGTTGTAAGTGTAAAAATCAATATTACTATTCCTCTCATTATTGTACGTATTAAAGTATCAAGGTAAAGTCATCGAAAAGTGAATACTTTGCGAGATACTTCATGTTTTATATATAAAATATTACAACAAAATTGACAATATCAGAAAATTATTAAGGAATGACAGCTTTATTATACTGTTTTAAAAATGGCTTGACAAGGGCTACAAGAATATGCAATAAAAAATATTGGTTTTATTAAAAAGAATGAAGGTAATCTTGATCTGACCTTGCAAACGCAAATCCATAGTGAAACTGATACGGTCGGTAAGTAGATCTTTTATCCTAAGGCCCGGTTTCACAACTTTCAGTTGAACCCGAGGTTAGCTGAACGGCCGTTAAAGTTGACGCTGACGTTAAACCTGTATCGCGTTCCACAACTCATTTTTAACCGTAGGTTACGAAAACCTATACCCCATTAACTGAAACTCAGAACATACGCTTCTTTCCCCTAGAACGTGAACTGTGATTGGTTAGCTGAAATTTTGCAAAGAAGAGGTTAAAAGCGTGCCGGTGAAGAGATCAGCTGGAACAATAGTTCGATTACTTTTGCTACAGTGAACTAGTAAAGATTATTTTAATAGAAATAATAGAAGTGATTGTGTGCGTGATGTCAAGTAAAAAAGGATTGTCCGTGAAGGACAATCCGAAAAAGCGGCTACCGGATTTTTCGACAGACGAAAAAATGACATTAATCGAAATTGTCGAAAGTAAGAAACACGTAATTGAAAACAAGCAAACCGACGCTGTAACTATCAAAGAAAAAGAGAAGTGCTGGTTAGACATAAGCCGTGAGTTTAATAGCAGATGCATACTAGCAAACCGAAATGTGACGTCGCTAAAAAGTTGCTGGGACAACTTGAAAAAGAGGACTCGGAAACATTTTGCGGAAGTACGTAAAGAAGTTTTCGCAACAGGTATTGTATATAAGCATATATATGAGCATATTGTATATGTATAAGCGTATTGTATATAATTATTAATAAACAATTGACGTGTAGGCGGCGGAAAGATGACTGCCCCTGATGACCCGATAGCCGAAAGAGTCAAATATGTTATTCAACCATCAGTCGATGGTTTAAAAAATCCATTTGACAGCGATCATGTACCAGGTATATATTTTATATGCTTTGAGATAATTATACATAGATTGTACACATTGTATAATGTATAAGTGCCTTAGCATCTGGAATAATTGTAAACTTATTTTTATACGCGTATAGATGACGTAAATGTGGATCAGGACACAAACGACAATGATGACGATATGGTTTTCGACGTTGAAGTATGTACATTAAAAATTTTTTCTATACTCTTATCTCGGGGATGCTATTCTACGTACTTGCTTACCAAAGATGCTTGTTGGTGCCAGTAGGCCGATATTCCGTGCGTTTCAACCAAACGCAGTTCTCTTCTTAAAAAAAAAGGTATATCGCCTTACCGACATCTATGATTGTTGGTCAATATTTTCAGAATGGCATTCGTGATGTTCCAAATATATTACTACACAAAATAATACTAATTACAATGTGTTTATTAACCACAGGCACTCGATGAAGCAGGTATAACAACGGTTTGGGCTGATTGGACCCCGGCAATGCTGAAATCAAAAAAGAGTACTGAATTACAAGTTCCGGTATGCGACGATGAAGCAGCTCCAGATTTGGACCTTTCTTCAGATGCTGAAACAGAGGCAGTTGTAGGAACATCGTCGAAGGAAAATCGAAATGCGACAAACCCTGCTAGTTCGATCGTAAAAAAGAAAATTGTAAAGCGGGGAAGACACACGAGAATGCCTGTAAGGCCTGTAATAAGCGCTGTAAAACGCAATCAATGTTTTTATGATGTAGCTCAATCTAAAGCCGAATTAGTCGAGCTAATGAAGAAGGATCTGAGTGCAAAATCTGAAATAGAAATACAAATTTTAAATGTGCAACTGGAAAAAGAACAACTTGAAGTTAAAATTCTAAAAAAGCAACTCCAATCATATGAGAAATAAAACTGTTTCTGTCTTGATTTTTTTATTAATAGAATGATAGCTTTACAGTAATTTTATTGCGTATATGTATAATATATAAATATACTTGGAATGTTGTCATATGAGAAATAAAACTGTATTATTTTTTCTCTTGAATTTTTATTGATAGAATGATAGCCTTTTACAGTAATTCTTATTGTATATATGTATATAAATATGCTTGGATGTTGTCTGGATGTGAACTGAAAGGCTTGTTGCGTTATAACGAGTGATAGACATGTATTCAATACTTCGGCCAGCTTGATAATGCAGCGCGAGTCTGACAATTCACTTCCAGGCTACGACTTCTACAGAAAGTATCAGAGGATAATTCAAAGTAAACGTTTATTAAAATAAAAAAAAAATGCAAGTATAAATAATATAATGAACATGATTTCGCGTATGACTACCGTGAGTCCACGTATTAAGAAGCGAACACTTTTACATTTCATATTTTAAAAAGATAGGTTCCATCTTTTTTGACAAATTATGTACAAATTTTATGATGCACTGCTAAATACATAATATTCTATCATATTCTTCAACTTTTTCCAAAGTAAGGATTATTTATTCTACAGCAGGCTGAAAAATAATACCATATTTAAATATTACTACATATAAGAATAGTACGTACATAAATAATTTGTCTAAGAGATTTTTATTCTCACCTGCGGAAATAATCGTTGATTAGTATGTTCTGCATATGATCATTACCAGGTGCATCATTCATAAGCGGTACATTTCCCTGTTCCAAAATTTCTTCCCACGGCAACTGTAACGCGGGGTCATCTGGTGGTAATGGATCTCCAACACGCCGGGCAATGTTATGTAATATGGCAGTTGCTACAATGACTGGTAGTACTCTTTCGACTTTAGAAAATCGAGAACCCAGTGCCAAAATTGGAAACCGTCTTTTCCATATTTCAAACACGCGTTCAATGGTATTGCGTGTTCTAATAAGCGACTCGTTATAAAGTTCCTGCGCACGAGTTTCTGTATTGCGTAGAGGCGTCATTAAATAGGATCGAACAGGATAACCACCATCACCTAAGAGCAAGGCATCTCCAAATATTCCAGCCTCAAATAGAGCACGTATCCTGGAATTGTTGAAAATTGTGGTGTCGTGCACCGATCCTTGCCAACGAGCTACAAGGTCCGTTATTTGCAAGTTAGCGTTACAAATCGCTTGGACATTAATCGAAAAGTAACCTTTTCGATTTCTGAAGTATTCTGCATCATTTCCACCTGAAAATATTTACAATAATTATTGACACTTCTATAACAGCAAGAAGAGTTTGTATGATCCTAAATATCAATGATATACACAGTTTAAACATTAATTACCAAATGACTGCACTTTTATATGAGTGCAATCTATGCAGCCCACAACTCTCGGAAATCGTGCAATGTCAAAAAACTTTAATTGCTCGGTTTTTATTTCATCCGCAAGAGTAGGAAATTTTATAAACCTTGGACGAAGACGAGCAATAGCATTCGTTACGCGGTGGACAACTCTGTGTGCACTCGTTTTGCTCACTCCAGAAAAATCACCTGCCGATATTAAATAGCTGCCAGTAGCGTAGAATCTCAACGTCAAAAGGAGCTGGTTCATGGGAGAAATAGCATTGTTCCTGATAAATAAATAGCAGTTATATATAAATTAGTTACGTACAACATAAAAAATGTTTAACTACTAAACACTTTGTCCTTTGGATATATGTAAGCAACATGAATTTGAACTTCTCAACAGTAAAAACTAATTTCTTTACGTTACTGTAGGTTGTACTTATTACTGTCCATATGTTTATTATTAATAACAATCAATAATTATTATTCTTGAATGACAGCTTCGTCAATAACAAACACTCATTATAATGCTGTTTTGCAATGCTGCGTATGCTTACTGTTCGGTTGGATGTGAAATTTCGGGTTCGATAGCTTCCAACACTTCGGTAACGCATTCTTTCGATAATCGGAATCGAGCGTGAAAATCAACATCGTCAAACTCGTAAAAATGAGCAGGTTGTCTTCTAACATTATTCGGTCTTCGATTAACCATATCAGCAAAACCTTCATCATCTGATGACGATAATACATGTGCAAAAGCCATATTGTATATAAACTTTGAGATTTCAATGAATCTTGGGAGAATAGATTCCGTAAAATGCAATACTCCTTTCTTCAAATCAACACACGAAGCACACCGCACACGACAATACATAACCTCATAATTGCGAAACGTGCGAAACTTTCAAATCAATTCCAGTGGCGCCACGGTCCTCACACTCCTCACAGTCGTAAACCTCGGTTAAATTGGTTGAACGCCCAAAATCTGGGGTTATCTTGAACCAAGGCAAGTAAACGTTAACGAAGGTTTAAGGCAGTTGTGAAACGCCAAAAATGCGCTAAACCGCGTTCAGCGAGTTAAACTTCGGTTAACTCTCGTTAACCGTGAGTTGTGAAACCGGGCCTAAACTTTTGTCTACTACACTTTTTTGGATAAAGCTGAATTTCCGAGATATATGTATTGCTGTCTAGGTAGAATGGGACACCCTGTACATATGGGGCATTCCAGACCAAATCGACCTGGGTCTGACCTTCGACCTGTCGGACTTGGGCGGTGATTTTTCATGTTATTGGTTCAACTCTAAAATGCACTCCGATTTGTTTACATTTTTAAAAATAAATTTGTTTACTTATAATTCTTTAAAACCAACATTGTTGCCCACAAATTGAAAATATCAAGAAATTCTTAAAAATCCTGTCATACATCAAAATTTGTAAGCCTTGAGGTAGAGTGGGCCGGCGTTTGTTTCTATTTTTTCCTACCTTTTTTTGGAAAAACCACTTTCAATAATTTGAAACAAAACTCAGTCCACTGTAGGCTGTTGCTTTAACGTTTTTCTATGTATATAACAGGATTTTTGTACACTTCTTCAAATGTTTACAACGCAATTATTTTCATTTAAAATCATACAAATAACCGCGTCGACAAAATATGAACAAATTGTCAAAAATCCTATTTATATACAAAAATGTTAAAGCAACAGCCTACAGTGGACTGACTTCTGTTTTTAATTTTTTAAAATGTTCTTTTCATAAAAAAAGGTCACAAAAAATACAAGCGGACGCCAGCCCACTCTGGGTCAAGGCTTAAAAATTTTGCTATTTGACAAAAAATTATTAAGTTTTTCTGATTTTTGAATTGTGGCCAACGATATGTTTGATTTAAAAAATTATAAGTAAATTCCATGTATTTTGCAATATTTAACAAAAATGTGAGTGCATTTTAGATTTGGAACAATAATATAAAAAGAACATCAACTAAATCCGCGAGGTCAAGGGTCAGACCTAGGTCAACTTGGTATTCAATGCCCTATATATACATATTTACAGGGTGCTTCAAAAGTAGCCAAACTTAAAAGAGCATAATCCACCCACTGTAAAGATGAAAAGAAGTCATACAAACATGGGTTCGGAAACGCTTCCTTTCCAAGTTGTAAACATTTTATAAAAAGCTGAGGTAACTAAGTGGATAAAAATAAAGTTAATTTAGCAGGACATTGGTTTTGAGATCGTTTTTGACAAAACATTTGTCGATGGAGACGTTGAGCTTCCCTATTATACAGTTTTTATGAACTCGAACATACATGTAGTGAATATTATAACTGAAAGAAGAAGCGTTTTCGGACCCAAGGTTGTATGACTTTTTTTCATCCTTTTAGTGACTAGAATATGCTCTCGTTTGGCCACCTATTTCTGAAGCACCCTGTATATATATGTATATAGACATAATATGCATAAAATGTGTTACATAATCAAAAAGGACTACTTTAACTTTACCTGTTCTCTAACTTTTAGAATACTGTATAGCTACATTATCATGTACAAGTTCTATTTAGTGCCTATTAGTAAACCAAGTATTAAAATAATTTGAAATGTCAGTCGAACATGTACATTTAAAGTACAAGTATCACTTTATAAATATCATGATCAATTCTTGCAATGTAATAATAAAGTGCTATTAGTTTAAAATAATGACATTACAATTTGTGTACAAAGTAATTAATTCAATACACTCTACAGCTATAAATATCAACGATAATCTTTGCATACCTACTTATAAGACAAGTAT
>JASTWQ010001169.1:0-27060 GCA_035220615.1 Leptothorax acervorum
CGACGCGCTGCACACTTTTGGTCCTATACATTAGCCTCGTATCTCTTATAGTTTAAGAGATATAACGAAATAATGGATTTTTGTGTTTCCACGTCTTCTCTGACGGAATAGAGCAACGGGACCGGTGAAGCCTTATAGTTTTCGACGCGCTGCACACTTTTGGTCCTATACATTAGCCTCGTATCTCTTATAGTTTAAGAGATATAACGAAATAATGGATTTTTGTGTTTCCACGTCTTCTCTGACGGAATAGAGCAACGGGACCGGTGAAGCCTTATAGTTTTCGACGCGCTGCACACTTTTGGTCCTATACATTAGCCTCGTATCTCTTATAGTTTAAGAGATATAACGAAATAATGGATTTTTGTGTTTCCACGTCTTCTCTGACGGAATAGAGCAACGGGACCGGTGAAGCCTTATAGTTTTCGACGCGCTGCACACTTTTGGTCCTATACATTAGCCTCGTATCTCTTATAGTTTAAGAGATATAACGAAATAATGGATTTTTGTGTTTCCACGTCTTCTCTGACGGAATAGAGCAACGGGACCGGTGAAGCCTTATAGTTTTCGACGCGCTGCACACTTTTGGTCCTATACATTAGCCTCGTATCTCTTATAGTTTAAGAGATATAACGAAATAATGGATTTTTGTGTTTCCACGTCTTCTCTGACGGAATAGAGCAACGGGACCGGTGAAGCCTTATAGTTTTCGACGCGCTGCACACTTTTGGTCCTATACATTAGCCTCGTATCTCTTATAGTTTAAGAGATATAACGAAATAATGGATTTTTGTGTTTCCACGTCTTCTCTGACGGAATAGAGCAACGGGACCGGTGAAGCCTTATAGTTTTCGACGCGCTGCACACTTTTGGTCCTATACATTAGCCTCGTATCTCTTATAGTTTAAGAGATATAACGAAATAATGGATTTTTGTGTTTCCACGTCTTCTCTGACGGAATAGAGCAACGGGACCGGTGAAGCCTTATAGTTTTCGACGCGCTGCACACTTTTGGTCCTATACATTAGCCTCGTATCTCTTATAGTTTAAGAGATATAACGAAATAATGGATTTTTGTGTTTCCACGTCTTCTCTGACGGAATAGAGCAACGGGACCGGTGAAGCCTTATAGTTTTCGACGCGCTGCACACTTTTGGTCCTATACATTAGCCTCGTATCTCTTATAGTTTAAGAGATATAACGAAATAATGGATTTTTGTGTTTCCACGTCTTCTCTGACGGAATAGAGCAACGGGACCGGTGAAGCCTTATAGTTTTCGACGCGCTGCACACTTTTGGTCCTATACATTAGCCTCGTATCTCTTATAGTTTAAGAGATATAACGAAATAATGGATTTTTGTGTTTCCACGTCTTCTCTGACGGAATAGAGCAACGGGACCGGTGAAGCCTTATAGTTTTCGACGCGCTGCACACTTTTGGTCCTATACATTAGCCTCGTATCTCTTATAGTTTAAGAGATATAACGAAATAATGGATTTTTGTGTTTCCACGTCTTCTCTGACGGAATAGAGCAACGGGACCGGTGAAGCCTTATAGTTTTCGACGCGCTGCACACTTTTGGTCCTATACATTAGCCTCGTATCTCTTATAGTTTAAGAGATATAACGAAATAATGGATTTTTGTGTTTCCACGTCTTCTCTGACGGAATAGAGCAACGGGACCGGTGAAGCCTTATAGTTTTCGACGCGCTGCACACTTTTGGTCCTATACATTAGCCTCGTATCTCTTATAGTTTAAGAGATATAACGAAATAATGGATTTTTGTGTTTCCACGTCTTCTCTGACGGAATAGAGCAACGGGACCGGTGAAGCCTTATAGTTTTCGACGCGCTGCACACTTTTGGTCCTATACATTAGCCTCGTATCTCTTATAGTTTAAGAGATATAACGAAATAATGGATTTTTGTGTTTCCACGTCTTCTCTGACGGAATAGAGCAACGGGACCGGTGAAGCCTTATAGTTTTCGACGCGCTGCACACTTTTGGTCCTATACATTAGCCTCGTATCTCTTATAGTTTAAGAGATATAACGAAATAATGGATTTTTGTGTTTCCACGTCTTCTCTGACGGAATAGAGCAACGGGACCGGTGAAGCCTTATAGTTTTCGACGCGCTGCACACTTTTGGTCCTATACATTAGCCTCGTATCTCTTATAGTTTAAGAGATATAACGAAATAATGGATTTTTGTGTTTCCACGTCTTCTCTGACGGAATAGAGCAACGGGACCGGTGAAGCCTTATAGTTTTCGACGCGCTGCACACTTTTGGTCCTATACATTAGCCTCGTATCTCTTATAGTTTAAGAGATATAACGAAATAATGGATTTTTGTGTTTCCACGTCTTCTCTGACGGAATAGAGCAACGGGACCGGTGAAGCCTTATAGTTTTCGACGCGCTGCACACTTTTGGTCCTATACATTAGCCTCGTATCTCTTATAGTTTAAGAGATATAACGAAATAATGGATTTTTGTGTTTCCACGTCTTCTCTGACGGAATAGAGCAACGGGACCGGTGAAGCCTTATAGTTTTCGACGTGCTGCACACTTTTGGTCCTATACATTAGCCTCGTATCTCTTATAGTTTAAGAGATATAACGAAATAATGAATTTTTGTGTTTCCACGTCTTCTCTGACGGAATAGAGCAACGGGACCGGTGAAGCCTTATAGTTTTCGACGCGCTGCACACTTTTGGTCCTATACATTAGCCTCGTATCTCTTATAGTTTAAGAGATATAAACGAAATAATGGATTTTTGTATTTCTACGTCTTCTCTGACGGAATAGAACTATGGGAACGGTGAATCCTAATAGTTTCCGACGCGCTGCACACTTTTGGTCCTATACATTAGCCTCGTACCTCTAATAGTTTAAAAGATATAACGAAATAATGGATTTTTGTGTTTCCACGTCTTCTCTGACGGAATAAAGATACGGGACCGGTGAAGCCTTATAGTTTTCGACGCGCTGCACACTTTTGGTCCTATACATTAGCCTCGTATCTCTTATAGTTTAAGAGATATAACGAAATAATGGATTTTTGTGTTTCCACGTCTTCTCTGACGGAATAGAGCAACGGGACCGGTGAAGCCTTATAGTTTTCGACGCGCTGCACACTTTTGGTCCTATACATTAGCCTCGTATCTCTTATAGTTTAAGAGATATAACGAAATAATGGATTTTTGTGTTTCCACGTCTTCTCTGACGGAATAGAGCAACGGGACCGGTGAAGCCTTATAGTTTTCGACGCGCTGCACACTTTTGGTCCTATACATTAGCCTCGTATCTCTTATAGTTTAAGAGATATAACGAAATAATGGATTTTTGTGTTTCCACGTCTTCTCTGACGGAATAGAGCAACGGGACCGGTGAAGCCTTATAGTTTTCGACGCGCTGCACACTTTTGGTCCTATACATTAGCCTCGTATCTCTTATAGTTTAAGAGATATAACGAAATAATGGATTTTTGTGTTTCCTCGTCTTCTCTGACAGAATAGAGCAACGGGACCGGTGAAGCCTTATAGTTTTCGACGTGCTGCACACTTTTGGTCTTATACATTAGCCTCGTATCTCTTATAGTTTAAGAGATATAACGAAATAATTAATTTTTGTGTTTCCACGTCTTCTCTGACGGAATAGAGCAACGGGACCGGTGAAGCCTTATAGTTTTCGACGCGCTGCACACTTTTGGTCCTATACATTAACCTCGTATCTCTTATAGTTTAATAGATATAACGAAATAATGGATTTTTGTGTTTCCACGTCTTCTCTGACGGAATAGAGCAACGGGACCGGTGAAGCCTTATAGTTTTCGACGCGCTGCACACTTTTAGTCCTATACATTAGCCTCGTATCTCTTATAGTTTAAGAGATATAACGAAATAATGGATTTTTGTGTTTCCACGTCTTCTCTGACGGAATAGAGCAACGGGACCGGTGAAGCCTTATAGTTTTCGACGCGCTGCTGTTACGTCCCTGCGGCTGCGGCTGTGAGACACAGTACTCGAGCTTTGCGAGACGCGGTCGTTTTTCGGGTCAAGCGAAACCGGAGTTTCTCCCCAGGGATCCCCACGACCTAGGTTATTCGCGATGGTCCGACTCCCGTTTATTATATTCTATGTGGTGCTACTCCTAATGATTTGGGAGATAGCAATAATAGTAGGTTCTGTTTCGAGGAATATCTGTCCTCCTTCGTTCTCTACAGAATTGGTTATATCGTGGAATATTACGGAACAAGCGGGACAACTCGCGGGTCCGCGGATCTCTCCAATTACGACGTCGCACGAATCACACTCCTCCACGTTGTATTGGAACCCGATGTGGAGATAGTGTCGAATCAGAAGGTTGTACTGATTACGCTGTTGCGTCGGTAAATCACGGTAACACGATTCGCAGAGGTAATGTCGACTGTTGCGGTTCTGATGGCACACAGTGAACATGCAAATCGCGCGAGACAGCCAATTTCTACGCACGACTCGGGAAACGGCGGGCGGAAGGCGGCGCGATCGAGAACGCGAGGGGGGTAAACTCATACCGTTCGAATTTGTACAAGAACGTGCGCACTTACCTTGGCGGGCCTTAGTCGATGACAAGCGGGTGTGCTGCACTTCCCCAATGCTCGGGCGTTGGCGCGTCGAAGTACTGGTGCAGGAGCTCTGCGCGTCGTTCCAAATATCGTCCTCGACGGGGGTCGTTCCTCGGTATGGACGACGGAGGAATCTTTGGTGTTTCGATGGTCACTGGGATCAATCTGTACCGCTGAGCGTCGCGGAAGGTCTGGTAGGACACTCGGGCGGCCTCCTTGGCTTGTGGTGCGTAGCGTTGGTCAGCGGGGTCCTCGTGGACCTGGTCGTCCCTGACCTTTATCACGTAGTTGCGATTGAGGCACTCGATGGATTTTATAATTACACTCGGATTCGCGGCACTATCGCCGGCACTCGCGTTCGCTTGCGATTCTGGTTTTCGCGAGAAGTACTCTTCGTACTCTGGGTCTTCTAAGTACTCGACTCCCAGCAGCGGGTTTAAAGGAGAGGTGTATAGGAGGCGATTTAGCCTGCGGGTGCGCTTCTTGATTCCGCCTTGTCGCGTCTTTGGCATTTGTTATTCGATATTAGCACGAGACTTTACATAGACTTAAGACGCTTTCCAATTGGTTCCTTACCGCAGTGGCGAGAAGCGTGCCGCTCGTACAGCACTGCTCCTCCCGAGCACTCACGACCGGAAGCGTGCCGCTCGTACAGCACTGCCTCGTGTGTGGGTGCGATGCAGATAGGAAGATTGGTAGCGTGATTCCCTGTCGCTGAGCCGAGAGGCGTGCCGCTCGTACAGCACTGCTCCGTATACGGGAGTAATGCGACGGGGAATCGGTGAAATGCTTTATGTGAACGTAAAGTAAGCGAATGCAGAGAATGGCGAATCGACGTGGAGTTGGCGCAGGGTATATAGGGTTGGTGAAAGAACTCGTGAATGCATGTAGGTTCAGCATAAAACAATGGTATATTACTAATGATTTTACATAGATTGTTATAATAATAATTGAGTTATTGTTAACTAGAGTTGCCTAAAGCGTGTAGCCTATGCGCATTGATGCCTTTGGAACATTCCGGATTAACACGTGGCGCGGCAGCGCGTGGTAACGCGTCCCGAATATTCTAAATCAACACGTGGCGATGCTGCAAAATGGCGCGGTGCGCGTGGTGACGCTTCCCGAATATCTCAGGCCAACACGTGGTGACGCTGCAATGGCGCGGTGCGCGTGGTGACGCTTCCCGAATATCTCAGGCCAACACGTGGTGACGCTGCAATGGCGCGGTGCGCGTGGTGACGCTTCCCGAATGTTCCGAGTTGGCACGTGGTGACGCTTTACAGATATTTCGCTCAATATTATAGAACTGATCTCGAATTTCTAACGTTATTTATGTTGTAGATTACACAAGATTGTTAATATTGGGTTGTCTCAACTGAATGTGACGTAAAGTGGTATTACAAGATTATTTAATCAATATTACAAGATTGCTTACTGTGGATTAATACTACACGACTATTCGACTAAATAATTAACACTGGTTAATGTTACAAAATTGTTCAATGCTATTCCAATGTTACTACTTGAAGTATCGTGGTGACGCTCCTTGAGTTCTCTCGAGATGCAGTGGAAATAGAAGGATATGGAAGATATTCTGGATTCAGTGAGTCTAGTGCTTACCCTGAGCTGGAGGTAGAGTCAAGTTCGCGTCCGAGGATCAACTGAGAGAGTCCCTTGGGACGCTCGCTGTTATATACCCTTTCGTTTAGTGGCGGGGGTGGTCAAGTGGAAGGGTTATGCGGGTGGAAGGGTTGAGTGAGTGGAAGGGTTATGTGAGTAGAAGGGTTGCGTGAGTGGAAGGGTTGAGTAAGTGGAAGGGTTGAGTGAGTGGAAGGGTTTTCGGCTATCCGAGATTCTCGGCGGGCGGTCGAAAGGGTTTCAGGGTTCTCTGCGGGTGGTCGAAAGGGTTGCAGGGTTCTCTGCGGGTGGTCGAAAAGTTTACTAGGTTACTAGGTCACTAGGTAACTGGGTCACTAGGTCACCGAATATTTGAATTTAGGTCACTGGGTCACTGGGTCATTAGGTTAGTAGGTTATTAGGTCACTAGGTCACCGAATATTTGAATTTAGGTCACTGGGTCACTGGGTCATTAGGTTAGTAGGTTATTAGGTCACTAGGTTAGTAGGTTATTAGGTCACTAGGTCACCGAATATTAGATATTTGGGTCACTAGGTCACTGGGTTTTGTGGTGTGCGTCCTCGAGGACGGGGCGTCGTGTGGTGATGTACTTACGTCTATGCGGTGTCGCTGTTATACCTACAAAAGTTTTTAATTCTACCCGGATTTGCGGTGGGGCGGATGTAACACCTCCCCCCTTTTATTAAAAATGTTGGACGTTATTCCAACATTTTATTATAGTTATTTCTAAGGGTAATATCTTATATATTAGTCGGTACTGGAAAATGCGACTTAACTTATCAGTCTAAGGTTACATTTATTTGTCTTCGTTCAAGTATTTTCGGAGTGAGCTGTAGTCCACTCTGCTGTCTTCCTTGGTGTTGTTGCTCGTATTAGGTTTTCCCTCGGTATCTGCATCCTTGGTAGGGTTGAGGGTTGCTAGTTCGTGGGGTGGTGCCTCTGGGTCGGTGTTTTGGGGAGGGGAGTTCTTCCTGTTGCTGAGGTGCAGGAGCAGATGAGTGATGGAGCTCCATACCGCTCCCAGGAGGTGAATACTCCATCCGTAAACAGAATGAAGTGCATAACCCCTGATGATTGAATCGATTACTAGCTTTGTTAGGCGAATTAGAAGGAAGATGGCTAGCACTCCGGCGCTTGCTGAACCAAACGTTATGAATCCTTTCCATAGGCGCTGACCAGCGCTTTCCGCGATCTTCTCTAATGATTGTTCGTCCAGTAAGTTGTATAGTGAGACGGTGCCGTGTGGGATGGATCGGCCCATTGCTCCTTGCACCAATGTGTTTACCATTGACGGTTTCTCGACTGGGAACATGATGTGATTGCGGAGGCGATCGAGGTCTTGCGCGGAATATATGCCACTTGTGGCGAGGTTGGATGGGCTCACGTACTTCCACTGTGGTTTACTTAACGGTTGAATCGTGGGTGGTGGTAGTGCTTCCATCGGGCGTGGCATCAGTCTGAACCATGTGTCGTCGATTCTATACATGGTAGGCAAGAGTTCATTACAGTCTTTGATGGTGCCACGTTTTGCCAACACTCGGGATCTCGGGAGTAGGAAGTATGATGCATTGTTGTGTGAGACAGGCAGTTCGTTATAGCAGTCCTCTGTCTGTCGCACTTTGCACATGACGGGTACACACTTTACCATGTATATTACTTCTCCGGCGGTGATCGCGGTGTATCCTGGTGACTTCATGATACGGTACGCCATCTCGTCAGGGGCGATGCTGGCGAGGGACAGGGCATTTTCCAGTATTTGTTTTTCCAGAGCGCATTTTTGGCTCATAATGTCCCGGTACAGCTGTGTCAATTGCGTTCTCATATGTTTTTCGACGTATATGAATTTGCTATTTACATATGAGAAGATGTCAAGGTTGTTGATTGATATGCTGGTTTGGACCTTGAACGTACGTCCCGGCTTTGTTTCAAGGATGAACAGCTTCGGGTGCTCTGTCTGGACTATCCTGTATCCGCATAGACTTGTTTCCGCCGTTTTAGCCAGAGCGAAAGTGATGTCTTTCGTCGTTAATGTGTAAACGACCGGAGTCTCCCTTTGGTTTGGTTTGGGCGAAACCCGGTGGGCGTTGCCCTCGTAGAGCACATCGTACTTGTTAAATTGGCAGGTATCGGTCGGAAGTGTCTTCCAGTATGTCATCGTTCCGTCTGCGTCGTAGCATTCGCCCTCCATGGCCGGGCAGCGGGTACCAGAGGGCAGGATCACCTCATTTGTAGAGTGCTTTACGGGCAGTTCCATTCGTCGCGTGGTTATCTTCACCGTCGCCTGCACGAAGACGTTGTCCCAGGTGCCGTAGGGGTCACTGTACTGTGTTCCTGAGCATCTTCCGTCCATAGTTAATGATCCTGCCAGGGTAATGGCTCGCGTGGTGGTGGTATTCACCTTGATGCCAGTTATGGTTCCGCTGCTCCCTCCTAGGTAGATGGTTCCGCTATCCTGCATCTTACGGCAGACGTCGGCTGGGATCTCGTGGATGTATTGATATTTTCCGCCGAGCACTGCCGAGTTGTAAGAGCTCCATCCGCAGTTATTTATTTCACGATCGATTTCGATCCTGCATTGAATTCCAGTGGTGTGGTCAAATTCGCTTAATTGTAGGAGTTGTATGTACACCTCCTCGGTGATGGGTTCTAGGTCCTCCAATACACAGTTTCCGATGTCTGTGAGGGACAGTGTTGTTACGTTCAGTCCCTCGCCTCTGCAATCGAAACCCAGTAGGCCATATGCTGTGGGGCTGAAGACGGCCAGGGCGATGATTGCTGTGGTGAGCTGCATGGCTGCATCGGGTGCGTTGCTCGAGCTGCACTGTGGCTTGGGGTCGTTGCGTTGTCTATATATACTAGTTTCTTATGGCTATGAGAGGGAGGGGGTACATTATGGTGGGGATTCTTAATTCCTAGCTAATTTTAACTTATCTGTATGCACAACTTTATCTTTGTTTCCTAGTTTAATTTTTACATTATTGTTTATTAGTACTTCGAGTATTTCGTACGGGCCGACGTATTGGTCGTCCATTTTTCCTCTACTAGGTTCTTTAATTAGATACACAAGATCGCCTACCTTAAAACTACGTGCGTTAACTCGCTTGTCATAATAAGTTTTGGAACGTTTCTTAGCTTTATCTAAATTTAAACGAGCGATGCCTTGGGTTTCTCGTAATGTTTCGAATAATTGCGTAAGGTATTCTGTGTACGTTTCGTTTGGTTCGTTTTCTAATGGCGGGTCGCCTGTTGGAATACGTGCGGTTTTCCCGAAAATCAGTTCGTGAGGGGTGTACAACGTACCCTCGTGGACGCTGGTGTTATAGGAGAAGGTAGCAAATTTCAGGTGGTCGTCCCAATCATTTTTATTGCATGTGAACTGTTTTAGGTATTCCCACAGTACGTGGTGAGATCGCTCTACCGATCCGTTTGACTGAGGTCTGTAGGCGGTGGTTTTGCATGTTGATATTCGAAATTTCTTTGCTATGTTTCGCATCAATGCGTTCAAAAAGTGTGAGCCTTGGTCGGTTAACCAGGCTCGAGGCGCTCCGTACACGCAAATAAACTCTTTTACGAACGCGTCGGCCACGTGGATGGCGGATGCTTGTTTCAAGGGGATTGCTAAGGAATATTTAGTTAAGAGGTCTTGGATCGTGAGGATATAGGAGTGTCCGGTGTTTGTAGTTGGCAATGGTCCCATGATATCCATCGAGATCTTGTCGAATGCCGCTCCTGGCGTGTCTGTCAGGATCATGGGTTGCCGCGTCTTGACGCGAACTAGCTTCTTCAATTGGCAACTTCTACAGTTGCGGATAAATTCTTGGACGTCGTCTTTCATCCCGGGCCAATAATATCTTTCCTTTAGTCTCCTGTATGTTTTGGTAACTCCCTTGTGTCCGCCTATTGCGGAGGCGTGGAATTCCTTGAGGATGCCTTGCTTCTTCGCTTCCTGCGGTATCGAGATGTAATTCTTGCAGACCAGGATCTTGGTAGGGCTGTCTCGGAATGCGCCCTCCAATATCCGTCGCACAACTGGGAACGCCATCCCATCTATTCCCCCTTTGGAGATAGAGACAGTAGGCAGGTCCAAATCCGTGCACACGTCCAGCAGCGAGGCAATGGCTTCCTTTACCATCTCCTTCTTTGTGTCCTCCGATACCCGTGTTTTGATGGGGAGTGCTATGATTTTGGTTTTTCCCTGGGTTATTACTCGAGCTCTCCCGAGCATAGGGTCGACGATTACTGGGAGTCTCATTTCGTTCCGGAGAATCTGTCCACCGGAATCACACGGCTCACCTTCCTGCGAGATGAACACCACGAGATGGTCCTTGCGCATCAGGAAATGGTCCTTGATTTCGGCTATTCGGGCTCCTGTCGGCTGGAAGTCAAAAGGCTCGTTTGGATTGTCGAATATTTCGGAGCTTGTGCTGTTGGTATCGTCGGACTCGTCGTCCGCAATTCCCTGATCCGAATCTTCGTGTTCTTCGTTTTCGGCGTTTACGTTTTCGTCGCTATCGCTTAGGACCTCCTCCTCACTCGTGTTGTCAGCGCCAAGGTTTTCTTCGTCCAAATTGGTGGCGTCCATGTCCTCGGTTGCGTCTGAATCCGGGTTGAAGGGCGAGGAACGTGTTTTCTTAGTGGGAGGTTTGGTAGGAAAATAGCGAGTCGTCGGAGTCGGATAACACCGGGTTTGCTGTTAGAGGAAGGATTCTCGTGACTGGGTTACGGGAGAGGGCGTCTGCGTTTGCGTTGATTTTTCCCGGTTTGTAAATGATATCGTATTCGTACTCTAAAAGCTTTAACCGCCAACGGACGAGTCGAGACGAAGGGTCTTTCACGGAGTTTAGCCAGATTAACGGTTTGTGATCGGTGACCAGCTGAAATTTCCGACCGAACAGATAGGGTCTGAAGTGTTTCACGCAGTATACGATAGCAAGCAGTTCTTTTTCTATTGTAGAGTAATTTCGCTCGGCGGCGTTAAGCAGTCGCGATGTGTAAGCTACCGGTAAGTCTTTACCTATTGGGCCCTGGCTCAGGACGCCTCCGATCGCAATACCCGAAGCATCTGTTGTAACCACGAATGGCTTGGTAAAGTCGGGGTACTGTAATATCGGTTTGGAGCAGAGCGCGTCCCGGAGGTGTATGAAGGCGTTCTCTTGTTCCGGACCCCATGTGAAAATGGCGTCCTTCTTTAATAAGTTCGTGAGCGGTTTCGCGACTTTGGAGAAGTTTGAAATAAATCGTCGGTAATAACCAGCCATGCCGAGAAATTCTCTGACCTTTTTCGGTTCGGCTGGCCGTGCAAAATTTTGAACATCCTGCACCTTTCTGGGATCGGGCTTTACTCCATCTTCGGTAATTATGTGGCCGAGGTAGGTAACCTCTTTTCGCAAGAATTCGCACTTGTCGGGCTGCAATCGTAGCCCCGCGCTCCGAAGTCTTTCCGCAAGTTTGTGAAACTTTATTAAATGTTCGCGTAGGGAGCTCGAGTAAATTATGATATCGTCTAAGTATACAAATAATTCGATGCCTTGGAGTCCCCTCAGCAGTTGGTTCATTAGTCTTTGAAATGTCGCGGGAGCGTTTTTTAATCCGAAAGGCATGCGTTTGAATTCGTAGTGGCCATAAGGCGTAGAAAAGGCAGTCTTTTGCGCGTCAGATTCGTCCATCCTGATCTGATGGAACCCCGAGGCAAGATCGAACACACTAAAATATTTCGCGCTTCCTAGTTGGTCCAGGATTTCGGTGATGTTTGGCAAGGGATACGCATCCCCGATCGTTTTTTCATTAAGGCCGCGGTAATCGATCACCATACGCCATTTTTTGTTACCCTTCGAGTCCGGTTTTTTTGGCACAATCCACAAGGGGGAGTTATAAGGCGATGTCGACGGCTGAATTACGTCGTTTTCCAAAAGTTCTTTGATTTGTCTGTCAATCTCCTCCTTGTGCATTGGCGGAAATCGGTACTGTTTGGTGTTAATAGGTTGGTCGTTGGTCGTCGGGATTTTATGAGTTAGCCTGTCGGTGGAAGGTAGTTTGTCGCCGGGTATATGGAATAGGTCGTCGTATTTATCTATCAGTTCGAGCACGTGGGCTCTTTCCTCGTTGTTTAGATGATCGAGGCGAAGCACGCTTTTTATGATTTCGACGCGGTCTTTGTTCGTGTTCTCCTTTTTGCTGCCAGCATCTTGCGCGTCCGATGCTTTTGGCGGCATTCTTTTTTATGACCTTGAGGCATAGAAGGTTCAGAGGATTCAGAGGATTCAGTGGATTCAGTGGATTCAGTGGATTCAGTGGATTAGTGGATTCAGTGGATTCAGTGGATTCAGTGGATTTAGTAGATTTGGCAAGTTTAGTAGAGGGTGGTTGGGGCTGGGAATGTTTATGGTGAGTTTCGAACTCTAAGAGTTCGACCGTCGGTATTGGTACCTCAAGGTCCTGGTTACCGGCGTTTATGGCACCAATGTACGCTCTCCCGTCGCGATTTGTAACGACGGCCTCTCCTAAGTAGAGGTCGTCATTAACATGCATCCGTGGTACGTAACCCGTTTTCACGTGGGGGTTACTTATTTTTAGCGGTAGAATGACTCGAGTTCTCGCGGGAACAGTTACGGTTTCGATTTCGGAGTGTTTGATCTTTTCTTCGTCGTGTTTCTCGTCTAGTCTTTCGCGGATCTTTTCGCTTGATTTTACGTTGAGAGCGATTGACATGCTATTCCACGTTAGTGAATTTTGAATTGTATCGATGACGTACGCGTTCCCGAGGAAGTCGGATCCTAGGATCCCTCCCTGGGTTATCGGAAAGTCGTCACGAACGACCTGGAACTCTACCCGGTATCCTAAGAATTCGAGCATTACAGTTCCTAGCGTCTCGATCTTTCCGTCTGTGATCCCGCTGATCATTATGTTAGTGCTTGTGTCGATCGACACTTGGGGTTGGAGATTGCTCTGCTTAATTAAGTTTGGGGCTGCTCCCGTATCAATCATAAAATTCACTTCTTTCGTTAGGCCTTCCATATTGATCGCTGCGCTCGGCGCGTGAGAAAAGTCGGCAGGGTTCAAAGTTGCGATGCGGGCGATTCGATTTGGTCTTCTTGGCTCGCTATCGCGTTGACCGGACGGCTGGCTTCCCGAGACGTTCCCGCTCGAGGTTCGTCCGCGGTCCTCGAGAGGGGTGGGAGGTTTCCCTGCTCCTGACGTGAATTATTGTATTGCCGTTTGCGGCACTCTTCTATCCGATGGCCTATGTTTTTACAATAGCGGCAGACCTCGCTGCTTCTGCCCGGGCTTTCGGAACGCATTCTATTAGGGTATCCGGCGCGATCCCTATCTGTGTTTTCGTAGCGCGGTCTAACTGTGTTTTCAAAGCGAGTTCCTATCGTTCTCTCATAACGCGGTCCGTTTGTGTTTACGTAGCGCGATGGGCTCGTATTTTCGTAGCGAAGTCTGTTTGGTATGTATCGGTTATCGGGAGGCTCTCGGAAGGTTACTCTGGGCGACCCGTATCGTTCTCTATTTGTTTCGCTATGCTCGGAAAAGGGTCTTATTGGGGTAGAATGAGCCAAGGGTCTGCCGGTGCTGTAAACATTCCTTTCGAGACTACGTTCCCTGTCGTTTCTACGAGGATTTTCGAAACGCGTGTTGTCTAGTTCTTGTCGTTTGGCGAGTGTTTTAGCGTGAGCAAACGCGGTGAAAGGATTAGAATAGTGCTCCGGACGAAGTTGAATGCGGTAGTTAAGGGGTAAACCGTCACAGAATGAGCGCGCTGTCAGGGCATCGGTTTCGGCGGCCGCGTTTAGAATCCCGTGATTACGTCGTTCGGCATCGAGGATGGACGAGCGAAGGTCCTTTACACGGGCGATGTAATCCAGGATATGTTCTCCTGGCTTTAGGTAGATCGTGCTTAGCTCGCCGCGGTACTGGTCGATGGTTCGAGGCGACCCGAAAGCGCCATTTAGTAAATCCGAGAGTTGGGTTATTGTTTCGCAAATTTCATCTTCTACGGCGTATGCGGCCCTACCGCGTAATCTAGTTTGAAGGAGCCGGGTTAGGCTGCGTTCCGAAGACGGAGGAAGAATCTCCTTGGCTCGTCTGCACGCGCGCATGAATTGCGACAAAGGGATGTTTCGCCCGTCGAAATAGGGGACCGTTTCGAGCGCTTCCCTAAAAGATATACGAGGGCCATTTGTTTCTGTTACCATATCGTGAGAAGGATATATGGCCGAAGTCTGTGCGTCAAAGAAACGCGGTCGTTGAAACTGAGGAGACGACGGTATGGCCAAACGCGGGGGGTCCGACGGCGGGTCGGAACTGGCTCCGGTCCTTTCGAATTGTCTAGACATTTCGGCGCGCTCCCTGTCTAGGGCGATCTTTATCTTCTCTAAATCCTCCTTTGCCTTCATTATAGCTTCTTCCTCGCGCCTAACCTTTTCCTGAGTTTCTCGCAGCCTTATTTCTTCTGCCTTATGTTTTTTCTGGCTTTGATGAAGCAACATAAATTCGTTATCTAGTACGGCCTGTCGCTCTTTAAGTTGCTCTTCGCCTTGGCGATCGCTAGATTTAGAACGGGTGTCCGGCATCGCGAATTTTCGTATCCCACCGCTGTCACCAAATTTATGTTACGTCCCTGCGGCTGCGGCTGTGAGACACAGTACTCGAGCTTAGCGAGACGCGGTCGTTTTTCGGGTCAAGCGAAACCGGAGTTTCTCCCCAGGGATCCCCACGACCTAGGTTATTCGCGATGGTCCGACTCCCGTTTATTATATTCTATGTGGTGCTACTCCTAATGATTTGGGAGATAGCAATAATAGTAGGTTCTGTTTCGAGGAATATCTGTCCTCCTTCGTTCTCTACAGAATTGGTTATATCGTGGAATATTACGGAACAAGCGGGACAACTCGCGGGTCCGCGGATCTCTCCAATTACGACGTCGCACGAATCACACTCCTCCACGTTGTATTGGAACCCGATGTGGAGATAGTGTCGAATCAGAAGGTTGTACTGATTACGCTGTTGCGTCGGTAAATCACGGTAACACGATTCGCAGAGGTAATGTCGACTGTTGCGGTTCTGATGGCACACAGTGAACATGCAAATCGCGCGAGACAGCCAATTTCTACGCACGACTCGGGAAACAGCGGGCGGAAGGCGGCGCGATCGAGAACGCGAGGGGGGTAAACTCATACCGTTCGGATTTGTACAAGAACGTGCGCACTTACCTTGGCGGGCCTTAGTCGATGACAAGCGGGTGTGCTGCACTTCCCCAATGCTCGGGCGTTGGCGCGTCGAAGTACTGGTGCAGGAGCTCTGCGCGTCGTTCCAAATATCGTCCTCGACGGGGGTCGTTCCTCGGTATGGACGACGGAGGAATCTTTGGTGTTTCGATGGTCACTGGGATCAATCTGTACCGCTGAGCGTCGCGGAAGGTCTGGTAGGACACTCGGGCGGCCTCCTTGGCTTGTGGTGCGTAGCGTTGGTCAGCGGGGTCCTCGTGGACCTGGTCGTCCCTGACCTTTATCACGTAGTTGCGATTGAGGCACTCGATGGATTTTATAATTACACTCGGATTCGCGACACTATCGCCGGCACTCGCGTTCGCTTGCGATTCTGGTTTTCGCGAGAAGTACTCTTCGTACTCTGGGTCTTCTAAGTACTCGACTCCCAGCAGCGGGTTTAAAGGAGAGGTGTATAGGAGGCGATTTAGCCTGCGGGTGCGCTTCTTGATTCCGCCTTGTCGCGTCTTTGGCATTTGTTATTCGATATTAGCACGAGACTTTACATAGACTTAAGACGCTTTCCAATTGGTTCCTTACCGCAGTGGCGAGAAGCGTGCCGCTCGTACAGCACTGCTCCTCCCGAGCACTCACGACCGGAAGCGTGCCGCTCGTACAGCACTGCCTCGTGTGTGGGTGCGATGCAGATAGGAAGATTGGTAGCGTGATTCCCTGTCGCTGAGCCGAGAGGCGTGCCGCTCGTACAGCACTGCTCCGTATACGGGAGTAATGCGACGGGGAATCGGTGAAATGCTTTATGTGAACGTAAAGTAAGCGAATGCAGAGAATGGCGAATCGACGTGGAGTTGGCGCAGGGTATATAGGGTTGGTGAAAGAACTCGTGAATGCATGTAGGTTCAGCATAAAACAATGGTATATTACTAATGATTTTACATAGATTGTTATAATAATAATTGAGTTATTGTTAACTAGAGTTGCCTAGAGCGTGTAGCCTATGCGCATTGATGCCTTTGGAACATTCCGGATTAACACGTGGCGCGGCAGCGCGTGGTAACGCGTCCCGAATATTCTAAATCAACACGTGGCGATGCTGCAAAATGGCGCGGTGCGCGTGGTGACGCTTCCCGAATATCTCAGGCCAACACGTGGTGACGCTGCAATGGCGCGGTGCGCGTGGTGACGCTTCCCGAATATCTCAGGCCAACACGTGGTGACGCTGCAATGGCGCGGTGCGCGTGGTGACGCTTCCCGAATGTTCCGAGTTGGCACGTGGTGACGCTTTACAGATATTTCGTTCAATATTATAGAACTGATCTCGAATTTCTAACGTTATTTATGTTGTAGATTACACAAGATTGTTAATATTGGGTTGTCTCAACTGAATGTGACGTAAAGCGGTATTACAAGATTATTTAATCAATATTACAAGATTGCTTACTGTGGATTAATACTACACGACTATTCGACTAAATAATTAACACTGGTTAATGTTACAAAATTGTTCAATGCTATTCCAATGTTACTACTTGAAGTATCGTGGTGACGCTCCTTGAGTTCTCTCGAGATGCAGTGGAAATAGAAGGATATGGAAGATATTCTGGATTCAGTGAGTCTAGTGCTTACCCTGAGCTGGAGGTAGAGTCAAGTTCGCGTCCGAGGATCAACTGAGAGAGTCCCTTGGGATGCTCGCTGTTATATACCCTTTCGTTTAGTGGCGGGGGTGGTCAAGTGGAAGGGTTATGCGGGTGGAAGGGTTGAGTGAGTGGAAGGGTTATGTGAGTAGAAAAGTTGCGTGAGTGGAAGGGTTGAGTAAGTGGAAGGGTTGCGTGAGTGGAAGGGTTGAGTAAGTGGAAGGGTTGAGTGAGTGGAAGGGTTTTCGGCTATCCGAGATTCTCGGCGGGCGGTCGAAAGGGTTTCAGGGGTTCTCTGCGGGTGGTCGAAAGGGTTGCAGGGTTCTCTGCGGGTGGTCGAAAAGTTTACTAGGTTACTAGGTCACTAGGTAACTGGGTCACTAGGTCACCGAATATTTGAATTTAGGTCACTGGGTCACTGGGTCATTAGATTAGTAGGTTATTAGGTCACTAGGTCACCGAATATTTGAATTTAGGTCACTGGGTCACTGGGTCATTAGGTTAGTAGGTTATTAGGTCACTAGGTCACCGAATATTAGATATTTGGGTCACTAGGTCACTGGGTTTTGTGGTGTGCGTCCTCGAGGACGGGGCGTCGTGTGGTGATGTACTTACGTCTATGCGGTGTCGCTGTTATACCTACAAAAGTTTTTAATTCTACCCGGATTTGCGGTGGGGCGGATGTAACATTAGCCCCGTATCTCTTATAGTTTAAAAGATATAAACGAAATAATGGATTTTTGTGTTTCTAGGTCTTCTCTGGCAGATTAGAGCTACGGGACCGGTGAAGCCTTATAGTTTTTGACGCGCTGCACACTTTTGGTCCTATACATTAGCCCCGTATCTCTTATAGTTTAAGAGATATGAACAAAATAAGAGATTTTTGTGTTTCTACGTCTTCTCTGACGGAATAGAGCTACGGGACCGGTGAAGCCTTATGGCTTTCAAAGCGCTGCACACTTTTGGTCCTATACATTAGCCCCGTATCTCTTATAGTTTAAGAGATATAAACGAAATAATGGATTTTTGTGTTTCTACGTCTTCTCTGACGGAATAGGGATACGAGACCGGTGAAGCCTTAGAGTTCTCGACGCGCTGCACACTTTTGGTCCTATACATTAGCCCCGTATCTCTTATAGTTTAAAAAATATAAACGAAATAACGGATTTTTGTGTTTCTAGGTCTTCTCTGACGGATTAGAGCTACGGGACCGGTGAAACCTTATAGTTTTCGACACGCTGCACACTTTTGGTCCTATACATTAGCCCCGTATCTCTTATAGTTTAAGAGATATAAACGAAATAATAAATTTTTGTGTTTTTACGTCTTCCCTGACGGAATAGAGCTACGGAACCGGTGAAGCCTTATAGTTTTCGACGCGCTGCACACTTTTGGTCCTATACATTAGCCCCGTATCTCTTATAGTTTAAGAGATATGAACAAAATAAGAGATTTTTGTGTTTCTACGTCTTCTCTGACGGAATAGAGATACGGGACCGGTGAAGCCTTATGGCTTTCGAAGCGCTGCACACTTTTGGTCCTATACATTAGCCTCGTATCTCTTATAGTTTAAGAGATATAAACGAAATAATGAATTTTTGTGTTTTTACGTCTTCTCTGACGGAATAGAGCTACGGGACCGGTGAAGCCTTATAGTTTTCGACGCGCTGCACACTTTTGGTCCTATACATTAGCCCCGTATCTCTTATAGTTTAAGAGATATAAACGAAATAATGGATTTTTGTGTTTCTACGTCTTCTCTGACGGAATAGAGATACGGGACCGGTGAAGCCTTATAGTTTTCGACGCGCTGCACACTTTTGGTCCTATACATTAGCCCTCGTATCTCTTATAGTTTAAGAGATATAAACGAAATAATGAATTTTTGTGTTTTTACGTCTTCTCTGACGGAATAGAGCTACGGGACCGGTGAAGCCTTATAGTCTTTCGACGCGCTGCACACTTTTGGTCCTATACATTAGCCCCGTATCTCTTATAGTTTAAGAGATATAAACGAAATAATGAATTTTTGTGTTTTTACGTCTTCTCTGACGGAATAGAGCTACGGGACCGGTGAAGCCTTATAGTTTTCGACGCGCTGCACACTTTTGGTCCTATACATTAGCCCCGTATCTCTTATAGTTTAAGAGATATAACGAAATAATGAGATTTTTGTGTTTCTACGTCTTCTCTGACGGAATAGAGCTACGGGACCGGTGAAGCCTTATAGTTTTCGACGCGCTGCACACTTTTGGTCCTATACATTAGCCCCGTATCTCTTATAGTTTAAGAGATATAAACGAAATAATGAATTTTTGTGTTTTTACGTCTTCTCTGACGGAATAGAGATACGGGACCGGTGAAGCCTTATAGTTTTCGACGCGCTGCACACTTTTGGTCCTATACATTAGCCCCGTATCTCTTATAGTTTAAGAGATATAAACGAAATAATGAATTTTTGTGTTTCTACGTCTTCTCTGACGGAATAGAGCTACGGGACCGGTGAAGCCTTATAGTTTTCGACGCGCTGCACACTTTTGGTCCTATACATTAGCCCCGTATCTCTTATAGTTTAAGAGATATGAACAAAATAAGAGATTTTTGTGTTTCTACGTCTTCTCTGACGGAATAGAGCTACGGGACCGGTGAAGCCTTATGGCTTTCGAAGCGCTGCACACTTTTGGTCCTATACATTAGCCCCGTATCTCTTATAGTTTAAGAGATATAAACGAAATAATGAATTTTTGTGTTTCTACGTCTTCTCTGACGGAATAGAGATACGGGACCGGTGAAGCCTTATAGTTTTCGACGCGCTGCACACTTTTGGTCCTATACATTAGCCCCGTATCTCTTATAGTTTAAGAGATATAAACGAAATAATAGATTTTTGTGTTTCTACGTCTTCTCTGACGGAATAGAGCTACGGAACCGGTGAAGCCTTATGGCTTTCGAAGCGCTGCACACTTTTGGTCCTATACATTAGCCTCGTATCTCTTATAGTTTAAGAGATATAAACGAAATAATGAATTTTTGTGTTTTTACGTCTTCTCTGACGGAATAGAGCTACGGGACCGGTGAAGCCTTATAGTTTTCGACGCGCTGCACACTTTTGGTCCTATACATTAGCCCCGTATCTCTTATAGTTTAAGAGATATGAACAAAATAAGAGATTTTTGTGTTTCTACGTCTTCTCTGACGGAATAGAGATACGGGACCGGTGAAGCCTTATAGTTTTCGACGCGCTGCACACTTTTGGTCCTATACATTAGCCCCGTATCTCTTATAGTTTAAGAGATATAAACGAAATAATGAATTTTTGTGTTTCTACGTCTTCTCTGACGGAATAGAGATACGGGACCGGTGAAGCCTTATAGTTTTCGACGCGCTGCACACTTTTGGTCCTATACATTAGCCCCGTATCTCTTATAGTTTAAGAGATATAAACGAAATAATGAATTTTTGTGTTTTTACGTCTTCTCTGACGGAATAGAGCTACGGGACCGGTGAAGCCTTATGGCTTTCGACGCGCTGCACACTTTTGGTCCTATACATTAGCCCCGTATCTCTTATAGTTTAAGAGATATGAACAAAATAAGAGATTTTTGTGTTTCTACGTCTTCTCTGACGGAATAGAGATACGGGACCGGTGAAGCCTTATGGCTTTCGACGCGCTGCACACTTTTGGTCCTATACATTAGCCCCGTATCTCTTATAGTTTAAGAGATATAAACGAAATAATGGATTTTTGTGTTTCTACGTCTTCTCTGACGGAATAGAGCTACGGGACCGGTGAAGCCTTATAGTTTTCGACGCGCTGCACACTTTTGGTCCTATACATTAGCCCCGTATCTCTTATAGTTTAAGAGATATAAACAAAATAAGAGATTTTTGTGTTTCTACGTCTTCTCTGACGGAATAGAGATACGGGACCGGTGAAGCCTTATAGTTTTCGACGCGCTGCACACTTTTGGTCCTATACATTAGCCCCGTATCTCTTATAGTTTAAGAGATATAAACGAAATAATGAATTTTTGTGTTTTTACGTCTTCTCTGACGGAATAGAGCTACGGGACCGGTGAAGCCTTATAGGCTTTCGACGCGCTGCACACTTTTGGTCCTATACATTAGCCTCGTATCTCTTATAGTTTAAGAGATATAAACGAAATAATGAATTTTTGTGTTTTACGTCTTCTCTGACGGAATAGAGCTACGGGACCGGTGAAGCCTTATAGTTTTCGACGCGCTGCACACTTTTGGTCCTATACATTAGCCCCGTATCTCTTATAGTTTAAGAGATATAAACGAAATAATGAATTTTTGTGTTTCTACGTCTTCTCTGACGGAATAGAGCTACGGGACCGGTGAAGCCTTATAGTTTTCGACGCGCTGCACACTTTTGGTCCTATACATTAGCCCCGTATCTCTTATAGTTTAAGAGATATAAACGAAATAATGAGATTTTTGTGTTTCTACGTCTTCTCTGACGGAATAGAGCTACGGGACCGGTGAAGCCTTATAGTTTTCGACGCGCTGCACACTTTTGGTCCTATACATTAGCCCCGTATCTCTTATAGTTTAAGAGATATAAACGAAATAATGAATTTTTGTGTTTCTACGTCTTCTCTGACGGAATAGAGCTACGGGACCGGTGAAGCCTTATAGTTTTCGACGCGCTGCACACTTTTGGTCCTATACATTAGCCCCGTATCTCTTATAGTTTAAGAGATATAAACGAAATAATGAATTTTTGTGTTTTTACGTCTTCTCTGACGGAATAGAGCTACGGGACCGGTGAAGCCTTATAGTTTTCGACGCGCTGCACACTTTTGGTCCTATACATTAGCCCCGTATCTCTTATAGTTTAAGAGATATAAACGAAATAATGAGATTTTTGTGTTTTCTACGTCTTCTCTGACGGAATAGAGCTACGGGACCGGTGAAGCCTTATAGTTTTCGACGCGCTGCACACTTTTGGTCCTATACATTAGCCCCGTATCTCTTATAGTTTAAGAGATATAAACGAAATAATGAATTTTTGTGTTTTACGTCTTCTCTGACGGAATAGAGATACGGGACCGGTGAAGCCTTATAGTTTTCGACGCGCTGCACACTTTTGGTCCTATACATTAGCCCCGTATCTCTTATAGTTTAAGAGATATAAACGAAATAATGGATTTTTGTGTTTCTACGTCTTCTCTGACGGAATAGAGCTACGGGACCGGTGAAGCCTTATAGTTTTCGACGCGCTGCACACTTTTGGTCCTATACATTAGCCCCGTATCTCTTATAGTTTAAGAGATATAAACGAAATAATGAATTTTTGTGTTTTTACGTCTTCTCTGACGGAATAGAGCTACGGGACCGGTGAAGCCTTATAGTTTTCGACGCGCTGCACACTTTTGGTCCTATACATTAGCCCCGTATCTCTTATAGTTTAAGAGATATAAACGAAATAATGAATTTTTGTGTTTCTACGTCTTCTCTGACGGAATAGAGCTACGGGACCGGTGAAGCCTTATAGTTTTCGACGCGCTGCACACTTTTGGTCCTATACATTAGCCCCGTATCTCTTATAGTTTAAGAGATATAAACGAAATAATGAGATTTTTGTGTTTCTACGTCTTCTCTGACGGAATAGAGCTACGGGACCGGTGAAGCCTTATAGTTTTCGACGCGCTGCACACTTTTGGTCCTATACATTAGCCCCGTATCTCTTATAGTTTAAGAGATATAAACGAAATAATGAATTTTTGTGTTTTTACGTCTTCTCTGACGGAATAGAGATACGGGACCGGTGAAGCCTTATAGTTTTCGACGCGCTGCACACTTTTGGTCCTATACATTAGCCCCGTATCTCTTATAGTTTAAGAGATATAAACGAAATAATGAATTTTTGTGTTTCTACGTCTTCTCTGACGGAATAGAGCTACGGGACCGGTGAAGCCTTATAGTTTTCGACGCGCTGCACACTTTTGGTCCTATACATTAGCCCCGTATCTCTTATAGTTTAAGAGATATAAACGAAATAATGAATTTTTGTGTTTTTACGTCTTCTCTGACGGAATAGAGATACGGGACCGGTGAAGCCTTATAGTTTTCGACGCGCTGCACACTTTTGGTCCTATACATTAGCCCCGTATCTCTTATAGTTTAAGAGATATAAACGAAATAATGGATTTTTGTGTTTCTACGTCTTCTCTGACGGAATAGAGCTACGGGACCGGTGAAGCCTTATAGCTTTCGAAGCGCTGCACACTTTTGGTCCTATACATTAGCCCCGTATCTCTTATAGTTTAAGAGATATAAACGAAATAATGAATTTTTGTGTTTTCTACGTCTTCTCTGACGGAATAGAGCTACGGGACCGGTGAAGCCTTATAGTTTTCGACGCGCTGCACACTTTTGGTCCTATACATTAGCCCCGTATCTCTTATAGTTTAAGAGATATAAACGAAATAATGAATTTTTGTGTTTTTACGTCTTCTCTGACGGAATAGAGCTACGGGACCGGTGAAGCCTTATAGTTTTCGACGCGCTGCACACTTTTGGTCCTATACATTAGCCCCGTATCTCTTATAGTTTAAGAGATATAACGAAATAATGAGATTTTTGTGTTTCTACGTCTTCTCTGACGGAATAGAGCTACGGGACCGGTGAAGCCTTATAGTTTTCGACGCGCTGCACACTTTTGGTCCTATACATTAGCCCCGTATCTCTTATAGTTTAAGAGATATAAACGAAATAATGAATTTTTGTGTTTTTACGTCTTCTCTGACGGAATAGAGATACGGGACCGGTGAAGCCTTATAGTTTTCGACGCGCTGCACACTTTTGGTCCTATACATTAGCCCCGTATCTCTTATAGTTTAAGAGATATAAACGAAATAATGGATTTTTGTGTTTCTACGTCTTCTCTGACGGAATAGAGCTACGGGACCGGTGAAGCCTTATAGTTTTCGACGCGCTGCACACTTTTGGTCCTATACATTAGCCCCGTATCTCTTATAGTTTAAGAGATATAAACGAAATAATGAATTTTTGTGTTTTTACGTCTTCTCTGACGGAATAGAGCTACGGGACCGGTGAAGCCTTATAGTTTTCGACGCGCTGCACACTTTTGGTCCTATACATTAGCCCCGTATCTCTTATAGTTTAAGAGATATAAACGAAATAAGAGATTTTTGTGTTTCTACGTCTTCTCTGACGGAATAGAGCTACGGGACCGGTGAAGCCTTATAGTTTTCGACGCGCTGCACACTTTTGGTCCTATACATTAGCCCCGTATCTCTTATAGTTTAAGAGATATAAACGAAATAATGAATTTTTGTGTTTTTACGTCTTCTCTGACGGAATAGAGATACGGGACCGGTGAAGCCTTATAGTTTTCGACGCGCTGCACACTTTTGGTCCTATACATTAGCCCCGTATCTCTTATAGTTTAAGAGATATAAACGAAATAATGAATTTTTGTGTTTCTACGTCTTCTCTGACGGAATAGAGCTACGGGACCGGTGAAGCCTTATAGTTTTCGACGCGCTGCACACTTTTGGTCCTATACATTAGCCCCGTATCTCTTATAGTTTAAGAGATATAAACGAAATAATGAGATTTTTGTGTTTCTACGTCTTCTCTGACGGAATAGAGCTACGGGACCGGTGAAGCCTTATAGGCTTTCGACGCGCTGCACACTTTTGGTCCTATACATTAGCCCCGTATCTCTTATAGTTTAAGAGATATAAACGAAATAATGAATTTTTGTGTTTCTACGTCTTCTCTGACGGAATAGAGATACGGGACCGGTGAAGCCTTATAGTTTTCGACGCGCTGCACACTTTTGGTCCTATACATTAGCCCCGTATCTCTTATAGTTTAAGAGATATAAACGAAATAATGAATTTTTGTGTTTTCTACGTCTTCTCTGACGGAATAGAGCTACGGGACCGGTGAAGCCTTATAGTTTTCGACGCGCTGCACACTTTTGGTCCTATACATTAGCCCCGTATCTCTTATAGTTTAAGAGATATAAACGAAATAATGAATTTTTGTGTTTTTACGTCTTCTCTGACGGAATAGAGCTACGGGACCGGTGAAGCCTTATAGTTTTCGACGCGCTGCACACTTTTGGTCCTATACATTAGCCCCGTATCTCTTATAGTTTAAGAGATATAAACGAAATAATGATTTTTGTGTTTTCTACGTCTTCTCTGACGGAATAGAGCTACGGGACCGGTGAAGCCTTATAGTTTTCGACGCGCTGCACACTTTTGGTCCTATACATTAGCCCCGTATCTCTTATAGTTTAAGAGATATAAACGAAATAATGAGATTTTTGTGTTTCTACGTCTTCTCTGACGGAATAGAGCTACGGGACCGGTGAAGCCTTATAGTTTTCGACGCGCTGCACACTTTTGGTCCTATACATTAGCCCCGTATCTCTTATAGTTTAAGAGATATAAACGAAATAATGAATTTTTGTGTTTTCTACGTCTTCTCTGACGGAATAGAGATACGGGACCGGTGAAGCCTTATAGTTTTCGACGCGCTGCACACTTTTGGTCCTATACATTAGCCCCGTATCTCTTATAGTTTAAGAGATATAAACGAAATAATGAATTTTTGTGTTTCTACGTCTTCTCTGACGGAATAGAGATACGGGACCGGTGAAGCCTTATAGTTTTCGACGCGCTGCACACTTTTGGTCCTATACATTAGCCCCGTATCTCTTATAGTTTAAGAGATATAAACGAAATAATGAATTTTTGTGTTTCTACGTCTTCTCTGACGGAATAGAGCTACGGGACCGGTGAAGCCTTATAGTTTTCGACGCGCTGCACACTTTTGGTCCTATACATTAGCCCCGTATCTCTTATAGTTTAAGAGATATAAACGAAATAATGAATTTTTGTGTTTTTACGTCTTCTCTGACGGAATAGAGCTACGGGACCGGTGAAGCCTTATAGTTTTCGACGCGCTGCACACTTTTGGTCCTATACATTAGCCCCGTATCTCTTATAGTTTAAGAGATATAAACGAAATAATGAATTTTTGTGTTTCTACGTCTTCTCTGACGGAATAGAGCTACGGGACCGGTGAAGCCTTATGGCTTTCGAAGCGCTGCACACTTTTGGTCCTATACATTAGCCTCGTATCTCTTATAGTTTAAGAGATATAAACGAAATAATGAATTTTTGTGTTTTTACGTCTTCTCTGACGGAATAGAGCTACGGGACCGGTGAAGCCTTATAGTTTTCGACGCGCTGCACACTTTTGGTCCTATACATTAGCCCCGTATCTCTTATAGTTTAAGAGATATAAACGAAATAATGAATTTTTGTGTTTTTACGTCTTCTCTGACGGAATAGAGCTACGGGACCGGTGAAGCCTTATAGTTTTCGACGCGCTGCACACTTTTGGTCCTATACATTAGCCCCGTATCTCTTATAGTTTAAGAGATATAAACGAAATAATGAATTTTTGTGTTTTTACGTCTTCTCTGACGGAATAGAGATACGGGACCGGTGAAGCCTTATAGTTTTCGACGCGCTGCACACTTTTGGTCCTATACATTAGCCCCGTATCTCTTATAGTTTAAGAGATATAAACGAAATAATGAATTTTTGTGTTTCTACGTCTTCTCTGACGGAATAGAGCTACGGGACCGGTGAAGCCTTATAGTTTTCGACGCGCTGCACACTTTTGGTCCTATACATTAGCCCCGTATCTCTTATAGTTTAAGAGATATAAACGAAATAATGGATTTTTGTGTTTCTACGTCTTCTCTGACGGAATAGAGCTACGGGACCGGTGAAGCCTTATAGTTTTCGACGCGCTGCACACTTTTGGTCCTATACATTAGCCCCGTATCTCTTATAGTTTAAGAGATATAAACGAAATAATGAGATTTTTGTGTTTCTACGTCTTCTCTGACGGAATAGAGCTACGGGACCGGTTGG
>JASTWQ010001170.1:0-27044 GCA_035220615.1 Leptothorax acervorum
GGGAGAATGATGGGGATATGAACAAGAGGACGAATGAGAAATATTGTAAGGAAGCGGAAGTCCCGATAGATTAAGATAGATGTAAGTTAGAAAATAAGTTAGTATTAAGAGCGGATTTAAAGAAAGGACAAGGCGAGCGTTGCGTACGTGTGTGTGTGTATAGGCAGGGATAGGTTAAGGATTACTTGTACATTGCTGTGAAGGGTTGGGAACGTCCCTCCAAAACGCCCTTTTAACCCCACAGGGGAATAAAGTATTTTCAAACCTAAAACCTATTAACAAAACATAGAGAATGTATTCTATAACATTTTAGTTGAACAAACTTTGCAAACGAAAAACGCAATGGAATTGGCGATCTTACTGATTGTATACATTTATTGCATGTTGTACATATTTTGGTAATAGATTTTATAATGTAACCAGCTATGGCTTTCAGTTTCTTCCTCATAATGATAAGTTGTAGCTGCTGTTTCTTCACCACTTCTTTATACTTGTCATTTTCTTCTTTTACCGTTTCATTACATTCAGTTATAGATGATATATTTGCTGATAATGTTATAGGCTCCGAGGTGTCATTTATAATAACCTGGAAAGATTGTGCACAATAAATTGTTATAACACTTTCCTTACAGTTATAACACTTTTTTATAATGGACTTACTGTTTCAATATTAACTTCTGTATTCTTATCGTCATCAGTTGCTTCTTCATTTGTACATTCGTTGCTTGGTATAATACTGGTTATTTCATTAATGTTATTCTCACTGCTGCCATCATTTTCTACGTCTGTCGTCAATACTTGCTTTTTTAAAAAAAAACCAAAAATTGTCGGTACCGCATCACGTTTTAATTTATGTTTGCGATTAGCTTCCCACATTTTTGGGGCAAAGTGAACCTATATGATAAAAATACTTTAAATATACAATTCAGTCATAATTTTAAGGAAAGCATAGAAATTTTAGAGTTTATATTTTACATTAATTTTAATTTAACATTATAATTTTTATTTTATTATAATAATCAAATACATTAATACTAACCTCACAAAGACAAGAATTGTTTGTTGGTACCCAATTTTTACGCGGAATATTCTGTGCCCATAAAGCCCGGCGTACAGGATCTCTAGGAAATATCTTCATGATATAACCTTTTGCTGCCGAGTTGTTGCAAAACGGTGCTGCATATCCACCCATTTTCACAATTTTTTACGTATTTTACTTGCCGCTTTTACGCGTGGACTGTCCGTGGACTATGATGAGCGTGCGTGAACGCGTCAAAAGAGGTTAGGTAAAAGAGAAAAAGATGGCGAATGTATATCCCTCTCTCTCGCAGGATTTTGCCCAAAATCGCTTATGGCCAAACTCTGTTAGAGGGTCTCTAGTATCTGCCGTTGCGTAGCGCGCTATCTTTGTCTATTACCAGGAAGCCATATTTGCGTTGCCAACATTCGCGACATAATGCGCAAAATTCTTCATACGGCATATCGGTATTCACGTGATCGTTGTACACGTGTTTCAAATTGGTACCGTCCTGTCTGAATAGGATTAGCAGATTTGCGTTGTCGCGTATGAGATGTTTCGGTATCTTGGCGTACGTCTGACAGAGATAGAAACAATCGACATCCGAATGTCGACCCATTGCAAAGTATTCTTTGATCGCGTCCTGTCGGTCGCAGATCACGTCGTCGAACACGAATATCGAATCGGGTAGGGCCTCGTTCGGTGGTATGACGTCACGATTTTCGGTGAACGCATGATAACCGATCTCGTCTATCGATTCGAGTAGCTTTTCGAGATATCGATACTTTGGCTGCTGCAAGGATTTCGAGTACACGTACACGTTCTCGAAACGCACCCCGTGTGGACTCTCTAGCAAACTCATTAGAACGTTCGTCTTGCCGCAATTGGAGGGGCCACAAATGATGCAGCGTATCGCCACAGTATAGGAAAGAACAGTAAGCTCACTCGCTGTTGGCACCTTTGATCTGATGACTAACAGATCGCCATATTGCTGGTTGCGCGCGGGTTCTAATTTGAAAGGCAATTGATACGCAGATACTTTCACCAGAGATTACACCAGATTAAGAATGCTTTTGAGATTAGGAACAATTAAGGAGTCTTCAAAAAAGATAAATAATGAAATCACTATAAAACTTGTTTGTTATCTTATTTATTATATCTATTCATTAATTGACGTACAACAAGAACATATAAACAATATATGTAGAATGTATACATCACCCGACGAGAACATATATAAAGAATATATGAAGAACATAAATAATATATAAAAAATATATAAAGTATCACACAACTTATAAAATAAAATTAAAAAACAAAAATGTTGTTTTGTTTGTGTGTGTATCTCTGAACAAATAGTAAATATTGCATAACACAAATAAAAGTTTAAATTATTACTTATGACATAAAATAATAGCTTTTCTTTTACTCTTTTTATTTGTTTTCAAGTCTCTATTAGTAAATTTTAATACGTAATATACTCTCATTCTAATAAATAGTTTTAGCAAATAAATATTTGGAAAATTAGGACAAGGATAAGGGAACTGAATAGTGGATAAAATTTGGATAAACTTTTGCATAACATTTGTTTGAGTAATAATATTAATATTTTCGAAAAACATATGCAATTCTGTGATATAATTAACAAATACTGCACTTGGTACATATAAACTGCCAAACTTATCATCGTCTGTATTATTATACGTTTTAAAATAAGTGTATAAACGAGCTTCATCTAAATTACAATCTCTTTCGGCTAGTAATGCACATGTATCATAAAAATGTTTAGCAAAAAGGCGCATTTTCTTCAGTTACTGGCAAATTACGATAATCATAATTATCTATATCTGAATTAATAAATGCTGTAGCTTCTGAAGGTGTTTGGAATATCACATTTTGTGTTTCTTTAACATCCTGACATTGAATTAATATTGATTCTTCATGAGCTGCGCAATTTCCGCTATCTGCTTTAATGTAATCAATAGAAAATAGTTTTTTAAAGCCATGATAAAATTGTATTGGTGTAGGATTTATGCAGTGTGTTTCTATATTTGACCTACTTGAACTTGCTTCTTCATCTGTGAAATGATATTATATCATGTATAATGTTATTGTAGTATTTGAAAATAACACCATTATTTCTCACAATACAACTTGGAACGGCATGTGGCTGCAATCTCGTTTTCTCATAATTTAAGAACATATTATTTGCAAAATGGAGTTTGCATACTCTATAACCATTATAAAGTTGTATGGCTGTCTTTGAAATCAATTCCTCTCGACCACAAGCTGATACCCACAATTATGACTTTCAAGCAATAGCCTTTCTTAAGTTTTTGTTTTCCAAATTTTTTTTATGTACCAATAACAATTAAATTTATCATACTTAAAATTGTATTAAATAGAAACGTAGGCAAATATTACTTTCATTAATTGTTTAACAACTGATTATAGAACATGATTTAAAAATAAAATTAAGCTCAACTTTAAATGCAAAGATAATTTTAACATAAGTTACATAATAAACTGATCTTTCTGTATCTTTTGGGAATCGAAACAAAGTTTCTTTTATCCCTTGTCTCTCACTACTTGCACTTTGGCAGCCTTTGAAGCAACAACGATATCCACCTCTTTCACTCATACTGATTTCACTATGCACTAACTAGCTTTTACAGAACAAATAATAGCATAAGTGATTCTTTCCGGATTTAAGAGTAACAGATAAAGGTTATGGGTGCATGTTACAGCTACTACATATGTTTACAGCCGCCATGTTGTTGGTTGCGCGATTCGGTCATGCGCGAGAGACAATTATTAGTACGCTTTTTGGCAGAGTGAGCTTACTGTTCTTTCCTATACTGTGGTATCGCGCTCGGTAACAGCGGACCGTGTCGTTGCGCTTCTCGAACCGATCCGCTCGATGTCACTCGCGTTTTGCGGTCGAGATTTGACACTCCTATTGTCAGCGGCTGTCGTACGAATCTCATTTGTCCGTATCACGCGCGTGCGTGCACACCTGTTTTTTTTTTTACACTTGTACCGCGAATTGTCGATCGATTCGCGCGGCAATCGCGATGTTTATCCTGTTGACGGATAAGCACGATATTTTCCAACTGACCGCCGAACAGTTGCAGTTTTTGCCGAAGATCGTTCTGCTGCGCGACTTTCCCGATTGTGTTGAACGACTGTGGAGCAAACTACCGAATCATCTGAGAGCGGATCCCGAGGTGCAGAGTTGCCGCGTGTGCCTGGAACATTACAATCGACCGTGGCATCAGTCACACATAGACGGTCCACCGCCACTCATCAAGGATTGCGTTGGATGTCGCGCGCAACGCACAGTAGCGGTATCGGCGGTGGATTGTTAAACAAGACGATAAATGCTCTTCCTTTCGAGCTACATGTACCCGGTTATCAGTTCTGCGGACCCGGTACTCGTCTCGCGAAGCGGCTAGCGCGCGGAGATCGAGGTGTAAATCCGTTGGACGCGGCGTGTCGCGAGCACGACATCGCTTATTCGCGAAGCAACGATCTCGTTGATCGACACTCTGCTGATCTAGCGCTCGCTGAGAGAGCGCGCAAGCGCGTAACAGCGAGTGATTCGACTCTTGGCGAGAAAGCAGCTGCGACCGCCATATGGGCTGCCATGAAAGTAAAAACAAGGTTAGGTATGGGTATGAGCGCGCGAGGAACGAGGAAAAGGAGGACGAGGACCACGACGACGAAAAGGAGGAGGGTACTTCCCGCGGCGAAACGCGGAGGCTTTTTACCACTTTTACCGATGCTGGGAGCGCTCGGATCTCTGATCGGTGGAGCGGCCGGTGTAGCGAAAGCGGTGAACGACAGCAAGGCTGCTCGACGTCAACTTGAGGAATTGCAGCGTCACAATCGAGCGACAGAAGGTCGTGGATTGTATCTCACGCCGTATAAACGTAGCGGTGGCGGCGCGAGGACGATCAGAAGAAAACCGTCGTCGTTAAGATCTAAAAAAAAAAATCTCGTGGAAGGAAACGCTAACCGCACTTGATCTACCGTTGTCTGGTCTTACGACGAACGAGCAATTGAGTCGCTCTGCGCGCCGTTTGCGCATACCCTTCTTCAGAGGTGTGTTTATGCGTGACGCGCTGCCTACGAGAGTGCGTAACGATGAGAGCGGTATTGTAAATCTCGACAACGCCGCCGGTCCGGGCACGCACTGGGTCGCCTACGCCAAGAGAGGAAACAATGCGATTTACTTCGACGGTTTTGGTAACCTTCGTCCACCGCGGGAACTTGTGCGATATCTCGGAAGCGAGGTGAATATCGCGTACAACTATCGTTCGTATCAGACGTTTGATCGAAGTATCTGCGGTCAGCTGTGTCTGCGGTTTCTTCGAGAGATCGATTGGAGACGATTTTCCTGAATAAGCAATCGTTCATTGTCATGTCATTGACACTTACGTTGACCGGGAGAAGCAGCGTTCTCGCGGCGAGCTACTTTCCCGCTCTGGATCTGAGCGACGGTGATTACGAGCTGGGTCTCGCGAATTTCGAGACGTACAACACGATACCGAACGTTAACTCTACAAACAATAAATTTTATTTCGACCAAAACGACGAGACAATTACGATTCCCGAGGGATCGTATGAACTGCGTGCCATAGGCAGATATCTGAGAGCCGCTATTCTCCGCAAGCGACAGGTGTTTATCGGTGCGGAACCGTCGACGGTTACGCACGACGTGTACCCGAGCGAGGATGACGACGACCAGGATTACATATATGATAACGAGGAAGAGAAGGGGGATGAACGTTCGATAATTCTTCGCGCCAACGAGAACACCATGAGAAGTGAGATTAAGTGCGCCTACAGAGTAAACTTTACCAAACCGAATAACATCGGTTCTCTGCTGGGTTTTTCGATGAATCGCGTACTCAAGCCGAACAGGTGGTACGCGTCCGACGAGCCGACGAAGATAATGGACGTAAACATCATTCGAGTGGAATGCAATCTTACCATGGGGGATTACAGCAACGGTATGCTGGTGCACACGATACACGAATTTGCGCCGAACGTTCCACCGGGATATAAACTGTCGGAGACGCCGACGCAGATCATTTATCTCCCGATCATCGCGCGGAGTGTTACTGACATAACGGTGCGCGTGGTGGATCAGAACGGGCGACCGATCGATTTTCGTGGCGAGGAGATAACGCTTCGACTGCATGTGCGACGCAGAGGTTAGATATATGGGTGTGTGAAAGATGCTCGTTCTGAACGAGTCGTCCGCGAGAGAAAGTAAGAGCGCATCTGCTGTCGCTGTCGTTGAGCCACCAACGTTATCGTTTGGCGCGCGGAGCGAGAGGACGAGGTGGTGGAAAAGGAGGAGGAACGAGCTAAGCGTAGAGAACGTCGCTTTTCTGCGATCCTTGGGTTTCGTTGTGCGAAACAATCGTCATGGCTGACATCCTGAGCATTGGTGGTGAGCCAATTTTCGACGAGCGCATTGTCAAGATTGAAACTCACACGTATAATCCGTACGCCAACACTACGCTCGGATACAGCGACGAGATACGCATACCGATACAACAGCAGGATCTGTACACGTTACCCTGCGAGAGTTTTCTCTACGTTGAGGGGACGCTTTCCGACGATATTGCGGAAATTACCTCGGAGACGCGAATGGATAACAACTGCGTGGCGTTTATGTTCGATGAGATTCGATATGAGCTCAATGGCGTCGAGATTGACAGGAACAGAAACGTCGGAATAACGAGCTCAATTAAGAACTTCGTGTCGCTGACCGCCGAGAGAGGCAAAAAACTGCAGAACGCTGGATGGAACCTTGGACCGAGGCCCAAAATTGGCGAGTTCAACTTTTGCGTACCTCTTGACACGCTTCTCGGTTTTTTCGAGGATTATAGGCGCGTGGTGATAAACGCGCGACACGAACTTATTCTCATACGTTCGCGGAACGACGCCAATTGCATCGTGACGACGCCGGATCATAACAAGGATCCAAAGATCACTTTGTCGAAGCTGCAATGGAGAATGCCACACGTGATGTTGAACGATGTAAATAAATTGTCCCTTTTGCGAACGTTGGAGAGCGGACGTTATCTGAGCATGGGTTTTCGCTCGTGGGATCTGTATGAGTACCCTCTGCTGCAGACCACGGTCAAGCATTCGTGGGCCGTGAAAGCCGCGACGCAGCTGGAGAAGCCGAGATACGTCATTTTCGCGCTGCAAACTGGAAGAATTAACAACATATTTAAAAATGCCTCCGTTTTTGACAGCGGCAATCTTACGAATGTTAAGTTGTATCTCAATTCTGATTTTTATCCCTACGACGATATGAATTTAGATTTTTATAATCGTAGAATCGCTATACTGTATGACATGTACGGGAAATTTCGAAAGTCTTATTACGGAAGCGAAAGCGATGAGGTACTCCTCACGCTGACCCTGTTCAAGGAATGGGGCCCGTTCGTGGTGATGGATTGTTCACGACAGAACGAATCGATAAAAAGCGCGACCGTGGATGTTCGTATAGAGTTTGAGTGTAAACGCAATATAGAACCTAATACAACGGCCTACTGTCTTATTATTCACGACCGTGTGGTGGAATATAATCCGCTGACTAACATCGTGCGCAAGATTGTGTAGCGACAGTAAATTCATTTATCATTTGCTCATGAGATGTACTGATATTCGCTGATTTTATAAGGATTTATCGTTGCGGAAAGAAGTTTTGCGGTTAAAGAGGCTGCTTTATTATTCATGATCTTGCAGTGGAATACATATACAGGGTGGCCCATTTTAAAAGATGCAGGCAAATATCTCGAAAAATATGAAACATACGGAAAAACATTTGTAACAAAAGTTGTTTGGCTCGAAGGGGGACATAAGATGGTGCCATTGATGTGACCTTGGATAGTCATTTAAAGGTCACATGAAGGTCACTTTCACTTTCTTAAATGAGAACCCCCATTTTTCATTGCATATTCTTGTAGCTTATGTCGAGAGCTTTCCAAAACACTATAATAAAGTATTTTTTATCAAGTACTTTTTGAGTTATGAGGCTTGAAAAGTACAGTACCGCCGGCATTAGCATTACCCAAAATGTACCACGTGAAGGTTGCACGGTTGGATTTACACCTTTGTTGTGTGCGTGTGTGTGTGCGTGTGCCTGTGCGTGTGTGTGTGTGTGTGTGTGTGTGTGTGTGTGTGTGTGTGTGTGTGTGTGTGTGTGTCACACAGAGATTAGGACCCCGCGGTTCGTCACTTCCACGGTATTTACTGACTCCAAGCCCTCTCTGTCGTGTGTATGTGTGTGTGTGTGTGTGTGTGTGTGTGTGTGTGTGTGTGTGTGTGTGTCAAATACAAAAGTTCATGTAAGGCAATGACAGCCGATTAAGACAAAACGGAGACTGATCCAGCCAATTAAGTCTAAATTATCTAGTCAGAATCAGTTTCTGTATGGCTTATGATCTTAATAAGTGTTTCAAATATCTGTCCATTATTATCTATGCATAATTGAACTCGACGTTCGAAACTGTCAACTGTCGATAAAAGTACATTTCTCGGAATAATGGACAGATATTTGAACACTTATTAAGATCATAAGCCATACAGAAACTGATTCTGACTAGATAATTTAGACTTAATTGGCTGGATCAGTCTCCGTTTTGTCTTAATCGGCTGTCATTGCCTTACATGAACTTTTGTATTTGACACACACACACACACACACACACATACATACGACAGAGAGGGTTTGGAGTCAGTAAATACCGTGGAAGTGACGAACCGCGGGGTCCTAATCTCTGTGTGACACACACACACACACACACACACACACATACACACGACAGAGAGGGTTTGGAGTCAGTAAATACCGTGGAAGTGACGAACCGCGGGGTCCTAATCTCTGTGTGACACACACACACACACACACACACACACGCACGCACACGCACAGGCACACGCACACACACACGCACACAACAGAGGTGTAAATCCAACCGTGCAACCTCCACGTGGTACATTTTGGGTAATGCTAATGCCGGCGGTACTGTACTTTTCAAGCCTCATAACTCAAAAAGTACTTGATAAAAAAATACTTTATTATAGTGTTTTGGAAAGCTCTCGACATAAGCTACAAGAATATGCAATGAAAAATGGGGGTTCTCATTTAAGAAAGTGAAAGTGACCTTCATGTGACCTTTAAATGACTATCCAAGGTCACATCAATGGCACCATCTTATGTCCCCCTTCGAGCCAAACAACTTTTGTTACAAATGTTTTTCCGTATGTTTCATATTTTTCGACATATTTGCCTGCATCTTTTAAAATGGGCCACCCTGTATAATTCGCAGACTAATATTGTGCGCAAGATTCTGTAGCGACAATAAATTCATTTCAAGTTTGTGGTTAAAGAGGCTGCTTTATTATTCATGATCTTGCAGTGGAATGATATATAATTCGAGTAAATTCATTTTTTTGTCAGTCGTTCACGAGATCGTAACTATGTCGGACGTACCAACATTCGTGGATCTACAGGGATTCATTGTTGGTGAAAAGTTTATAGTCAAAGAGGTTGCGGTCTTGAGAAAAGGGACCGTGCTTACACACCATGTTTTTTATCCACCGAGGGTATGGCACATCATGACGACGAAGGAAAAAAGTCAAGCGAGGTGGCTGACGCGGAATCACCACGGTCTTGGATGGAACGACGGCGACACGGAGTACTGTCACGCTAAGAGCATCATCCGAGAGGCTGTGTACGGAAATCTTGTTGAGGAAGATTCTTCTTCAGATTCGGCTTCCGCTTCCGCTTCCGCTTCCGCTTCCGCTTCCGCTTCCTCTTCCGTCTCGATTGTGTACGTGAAGGGAGATGAGAAGAAGAAATGGCTGAGAGACCTCATCGGGGACACGTCCAACGTTGATGTTACGATCGAGACGATCGATGCCGATTACGAGGACATCGGTAGGCTGCGAACGCTGACCGCGGTCAGGCCTTTTCGCTGCCATCGTCACACCAAAAACTGCGCGATGGAGAATGTAATAAAGGTACATGAATGGTGGACCGAACGGCAAGAGCGAGTGAAGCACCTGTGATTCTGACAGGATGCGAGATTTTTTTTTTTTTGAGAATAAAAACCTTATGTTTCAACCATAATAATTATCTCTTTCCATATATTGTATAACTTTGGGAAAATTAAAAAACTGTTTTATGTTTTAATGTTAGTGTTCATTTATTTATCCCAGCTCGCTCCCTCGTTTATTGTTCCTTGTTCGTCTTATTTATAGCCACGATTATTAATTTATCGCGATGTGACTGAACCTTGCGTGCCTTTTTACCTCAAACGTCTCGTGAATTGTTTTTCCTCGTTTGTTTTATTTATTTTCTCTCCGAAACGTTTCACGAGTTTTTTCTTCGTTTTTAATCCTTTTTTAATAAAAAAAAATTTTTCCCTAAATCTATGTCCTCCCCTCCCTGTCCGTCTAATCGATGGTGCCCAGATTTCGACGTTTATCGTCTCTCGGTATTTGATTTATATATTAGCGACGATTAGTAATTTATTTGAGATGCAAATGAACCGTGTCTTTTCCTCTTTCCTTGTTCGTCTTATTTATAGCGACAATTATTAATTTATCGCGATGTGACTAAACCTTGCGTGCCTTTTTTCCTCAATCGTCTCGTTTTTCCTCGTTTGTTTTTTTTATTTTTTTTTCTCCGAAACGTTTTCACGAGTTTTCTTCTTCGTTTTACTCCTCTTGAGAAAAAAATATTTCCCTAAACATTTAGATCGTTGGCGACAACAGCCCCCCCCCCCCCCTCCGCGTCCGTCTAATTGATGGTGTCCAATTACGTTCGAATCGCGATCAGACGCTTATCGTCTCTCGGTTGTGAGTGAGTCACCTCGCTTTTCTCTGTTCTCTTCACTTCTCGATAATGTTGTTCTGGCGCATCGTTATCCTCGCGATTTACGTCGTTGCGGTGAACTGCGAATTTAACGCTAGTGATACTAAAGCGGTGGTCCATTATTTGCAAAAATATGGCTATTTGCAGGAGAAAGCGCAAAAGTTTTCAGCAGGCGACGATACGACTGCGGCTATGAAACGTGCTATCGTGTGGTTTCAGACATATTATAAATTGCCCGGCAACGGTGAATTGAATGAGCCAACCCTGCAATTGATGAACACACCCCGCTGCGGTGTCGAGGACATGTCGGAGCGCTCTATTGGTCCACTCTCGCAGAAATGGCCTAAAACATATCTCACGTGGAACTTTTACGGGGCGACGAGGGATCATCTGACAACAGTTCAAGCCGCGTTCGATCTATGGGCGGCGAATTCGTCGTTGACGTTCGCGCGTGATGTACAGAATCCCAACATTCTGATATCATTTCGCGATGGCTTTCACCCGTTTCTCAATCCCCGACATAGAATGTGTTTGGAATCGATGGACGGCCCCAACGGAGTAATCGCTCACGCGTATTTCCCTACTGGAGATAAAGACTATGTCTCGGAGATACACATGGACAACGCGGAACGATGGCACATAACTCTGGACAAGAATCCTCCGGGAACTTACCATATGCTTCAAACGCTCACGCACGAGATCGGTCACGCTCTAGGATTAAGGCATAGTCCGAATGGGGATTCAGTGATGTTTGCATTCGTGCCAAAGAAATCTTTTCCCACCAAATTAAGCTATGAGGATATTCTTACCATCCAACATCTTTACGGTCTTAACGTTTACTTTCCGGTTTCCATGCCGATTACGACAACGATCGCGCCGATGACCACGACTACGAGGGCGACGACTACGAGAGCGACGACGGCAGCCACCACGATCGCGACTGATACGAAATTCTCAAAAGACGACGTCGAGACGGATCTGTGCGCCTTACAACGCGTGGATCACGTGTTGGTATTTAACAGTCGAATTTACGTCGTGCATAAGCGACACGTATGGTCGATCGATGTAAATGGAAAGACCTACAGGAAACCGTTTTTGTTGACGAATTATATTAATTATCTCCCCCTAAATTTCACACTTTCGGCTGCCTATCAAGCGCCGTCGGGCGATCTCGTGCTGTTTGTGGACAATAAGGTATACCTAGTGAATTACCCGAGTTTAGCGCTGGTACCAACCTGGCCGCGATATCTCTCCGAGCTTGGATTTCCAGCGAACGCGAGAATCAACGCCGCGGTGAATACCAACCGAGGACGAACCTTCGTGATATACGACGATCAGTTTGCGGCCGAGATGAACGAGTGTTCGATGAAAGCCTCCCAATTTTTCTCGATTCAAGCGATATTTCCCGGAATACCGTCCGGTATTTCAACGGCCTTCCGATTTATTGATGGGAATCTGTACTTTTTCAGCAAACGACAATTCTACAAATTTAACGAATTTACGAAAGCTGTAACAACCATCGGCGGATTTGAACCGGAGATGCTCGGTGTGACTTGTCCGAGGGACGGGCTGTTGCTAGAGCTGCGAAATCTCCTGAGTCGATTCGTTCGAATTGACGCACTGATGAGTAACCGTGACGATACTTCCGATGATATTGAAGAGGAAAAAAGCGAGTCGAAGGTGTAAAAAAAGTATTATAAATTATCATAAAATTATCCGGAGAGTCCGAGGATGTTGAAGAGGAAAAGAGCGAGTCGACGGTGTAAAGAAGTATTGTAAATTATCATAAAATTATCCGGAGAGGGGAATGACGTGTTTTTTTTAAGTCAACACCCTGTCACACGAGCGATTATTCTTGCGCGGTCCACCTACCGGGCGCAAACGATCAGACGCATAGAAAGATACGTTGAGAAAAGAGAGAGATGTATTCGACATTGCGTGCTCATCAGCAGCAGGAGCAGCATTTCGATAAATCACCGCCGTCACCGCAGTCACCGCAGCCACTGTTGCAGGTAATGCTAACGCAACCACCGCCACCGCTGCAACATCATCTTGACGACGATCGTGAGAACGATATCTGCGACGATGGAACATATAGGAAAAAAAAAAGAGGGAACGACGAGCGATCGGTGACGACGACGCTGCCGCCGAATATTGAGCATGTCTATCCAACTTCGAGTAACAGCGGCAATAACAGTGAAAGAAACGCGTAAGTTGACGTTGACACCGACAAGCGTATCCCGCCAAGTATGTAGGTATTTATACACATTGTATTTTACAGATATGACAACGGCAGCCGCGCGACAAAATGGATAGCCAATATCGCGCGTTATCGTATCCGTATCTTGGGAAGGAGATACTCGTTGACCAAAACGTTCTACAAATTCATAGACGTCGGTATCGCCGTTAGATTTCCGTCTCGCGTGGACATCATCATAGGGGATTATCATGGCAAGGAGATCAATCTCTCGCCCGACGCATGGAGTCGACTCATGGATGAAAAACACGCCATAATGTCGCACCTGCGGCGCAGCAGCAGCAGCGGCGGTAGGTGCAACAACGACGACGAGAATACGCGCAATCAAGCCTCCAGAACCATCGTCGCAGCAGGTTTGACGTTACGATTTGGAAGACTCAACAATTTACCGATCCTGCGTCTGGACACGCTCAAGACTCGTATCGTCCTGTCGATGAATACCGTGCTCGCTATGTTCGATCTCGAGCACTGCATAAATTTTGTAGCGGCTACGCTGTGCCAGATAACCGACAAGGTCGACGCGAAACTGTCCCGTTTTGTCGCTATCGCATCCATGGTTCCGGACCCTGCGAACGTGCCACGTGCGATACGCGAGAGCGAATGTTTTGATCGCACTGACATCCTCGACTGCGAGTTGGTCGCTTTATGTTTTGGAATGGCTGAAAAGTTGTAATTCCCTTCACCACTCCCCGATACGAATAAAGAAGCATCTTGCCCCATTTTGTTAGCCTATCGTTATTTCTTTCCCCATTACCCTATCTAAAAAAGCATTTCAATAAATAACAATTACACAATCTATACAATTCCATTTTGATATTCTTTATTATTTTACCATTTCCCATTATGTGCACAGAGAGACATTATTTTTTTTTACTCTAGGCTACAAATCTCATATCTGTGCGTATATGTATGTAGATAGATGTATGTAGATATATGTATGTAGATAGATGTATTCCATCGCCGCCGCCCGATCTTCGATGACACGATCGATCTGTAACGCGAGCAACTGTATTAATTTTTTTTTTACGAAATTATTCACATATTCTCAAATTATACGTACCTAAATGTCACCCTGACCGCTGTAGTAGGGAAGACTCTTAGTCTCTTTCACGATTGCCGGAATAGTCGACATATCCGTCGCCACCTTATCCAATAATTCTCGCAACAATTGTCCCTTGCGGTCCGTCATCGAGGAGGAGATAAAGAATTGACTTCTCAGTTTCGCGTGCCTCCACCAGTGACGCTTGTCCACGTTTACTATGTCCTTGAAATCGTACACGTCCAAGCGTACCAATTGATGTCCGGTCTCTCCAGGTGATCTCATAGTCTCAATTCGCCCATTATTTAATCTAGATACGTACTGATGAATATATTTGACATGAAAATCGGGGGCCAGATCAAACAATGCGTCAAGCCCGCGTCCCTTGTCCACCTCTTCTTCCTTATCATCACTATCATTCTGCTTCTTTCTCTTCTTATCCTCTTTTTCCTCCGCCGTCGAAGTTATCGCCGTCGCTGTCGCTGTCGTTTCCTCTTTCTCCTTCATCCTTTTCGTGCGTAGATCCAATGGGGCGTCATCATTTTCGCAAACGTTTTCACAGTCGTCGTCGTCGTCGTCGTTGCCGTCGTTGTCGTCGTCGTCGTCCTCGTCGTCGTTGTTGTCGTGATTCGTCACGACGGGAACCTTGCGCGACGCGGAAATCTGCCTCGCCGCTCCGAGCGGTAAACTGGCAATATATGTTTTATAATGGATCACCAATTCGGTGTGTTTCCACATTCATAGTGTTCTTCGTAAAGCACTCGTAGATTGGATCAGGAATTTGGGCGCGAATAAATCTATGCATCTCATCGGCGGAACTAGTAGGGTTCATTGAGCCTTTGTCGAGCCACAACTGGTAGAGATCTTTCAGGGCTTTTCGCATGCCACGTGTGTCGAAATCAGTTACCGGTTTCGAACTCTCAGCGGACTTCGTCATACTCAGACTGACGAGTAATAATCTTAGGTTGCGCGTCGCTGTCCAACAGGGATTCCAAATGTTATACAATAAGTCAAGGAGGTTAAAATGAGTGCCGATTTCATTCGTTTTCTTCTTCCCCTGATCAGTCGAAAACGGCGCTTCCATAAGGAACATTACCTCCAAATCTTCCTGAGAGGGCTGAGATTCCACATTTTTCTTACTCATCTTGACGTACACTTGCGCGATTTTTTGAGATAGAAAAAACGGTACTCTGCGGTTCTCGATATTCCGACTTCTGACATCGAGCTGGTCTTGTCTCGCACTTATATATATGTACTTATATGTTTATGCTTATACCACCGACTCTTGTCATAAGTAAAACCATTATGTAATTTTAAGGTGCGTCTAATTGTAAGTTTTATTCCTTTTCAAAACAGTCATCGCATAAATAATTTCTTTTCTAATCGCCGCGATCAAATGTTCTATTTTAAGTTGTTATTCTCTTCAGGTACAACTTCTATTGAATTTTTTTGTATTACAACCATAATGTGATTTATAGTGCGTCTAATTGTCAGTTTTTTTTTATTCCTTTCAAACAGTCGTCGCATAAATGTTTCTCTAATTGACGGGATAAAATGTTCTATTTTTAATTTTTAGAGTGCGATTATCACAGAATGATCCGCGAAACGCTCGAGGCTTCGAGGTGTGCCAAACCGCGACGCCGATGATGTAATCACAACACTCCCCCCCCCCCCCCCCCTCAGCGCACAATTGTTATTCCTTTCAAACATTCGTCGCATTAATTTTTTTTCTAATTGCCGGGATAAAATGATGCTCGAGGCTTCGAGGTGTGCCAAACCGCAACGCCGATGGTGTAATCACAACACTCCCCCCTCCCCGCACAATTATTATTCCTTTCAAACATTCGTCGCATAAATGTTTTTTTCCTTCTAATTGCCGGGATAAAATGTTCTATTTTAAGTTTTTATTTTCTTCCCCATGTCATCGCGTAGTTTCCGCGAAACGCTCGTGGCTTCGAGGTGTGGCAAAACTTCGCGACGCCGATGATGTAATCACAACACTCCCTCCCCCCGCACAAACTAGTATGGACCGGTATTCATAGTCGGATCATATATTTTTGAAGACTGTCTTAAGTATTTTCTTACGATGTCATGAACCAATCACAGAGCCGTTACTTAAGACTATCTTAAAATACGTTTCAACTATGAATACTGACCCCTATGACTTTTTTTAAAAAATCGTAGGACATATAAAAAATGCAATGGGCGCATGTGAAGTAACGCACGTTTTTTGTAGGTATACTAGGGGGGTTCTGCCCCACAGAGAATTTTGGGAATAGAGGTAGAACCTTTCTCTCTCTGTCAGTACTTATGTATATATATCAGCTTACATGCAACGTAATCCGGTATTCATAGTCGGATCTTATTTCAAGACCGTCTTAAGTAATGTCTTAAGATGCTAATACGGCTCTGTGATTGGTTTATAACATCTTAAGATTGTACTTACGACGGTCTTAATTCATATTCGGATCTTATTTCAAGACCGTCTTAAGTAATGTCTTACGACGCTAATACGGCTCTGTGATTGGTTCATAACATCTTACGATTGTGCTTAAGACAGTCTTATTGCGTGGCGTCATCTGTCGAGCCTACTGAACTAGCTCCACACTTAATGCGTCGTGCGTGGCGTCATCTGTTGCACGATGCTGTCACTACGCGCTTCCCCCCTCTCACCTCGCCCCTGACGGCTGAGCTTATTCCCGTGCGAGATACAACCCGTCTTGGTCTGCTACTCATCCTCTACTTTTTTTTTTTTTTTACCTCTTGTAATCAAGATTGCAAACGATTAACCCAGCTGTTGTGGATTTTAAGCTCCTTTTCTTTGGGGATTTCTCACCGATAATTTGTGAAATTTTCTCGTCTGGTTCGAAAACTTCCTAGAATTTTGATCGTCATGCTTCTCGTGCAAGCTCGACCATATCACTCGGAACACGCCTTATCTCTCGTATAAGATCGTCCGGTGTAAGATTATTAAGTTATGTTTCGGCTCTTGTTCGAGCTCATCCCTATATTTGAGATTCTTATTTTGATTAAGTATTGGTCAAGTATTCTTACCTTGGTTAAGTATTTTCTTGCTTTGCGTTATCAATCCGTTGATCCACGATAGCTGTATCATCGTTCGATGTATTCTCGACTTGAGCCTCCGTTGATACGGGGCCTTTCTGATCGCCAACTCTAACGTCAATAATTGCGTTTGTGTCGGAAATTAATTCACCTGCAACTTAAAATTTTTGGTCGTCGTGCCTCTCGTGCAAGCTCGACCATAGCACTCGGAACACGCCTTATCTCTCGTATAAGATCGTCCGGTGATTTTTGGGTTATGTCTCGGCTCTCGTCCAAGCTCAACCCTATATTTTGAGATTTTTGCCTCGGCTCCCGTCCGAGATCAATCTTACCGTGTTAATCCTTTCCACAGATGCCCGTTGTCCTTTCTGCTGTGCAATCTCTTCTTATTTTCCCATATCTACAATTTTTCTCGCGACGACTGTAATCACACGTGTGGCTTGCTCGGCACAAAAATAACGAATGACAAACAAGGGCGACTGAGGCCGCCACGATACACATATATGGCGGCAGAGTCAAAAATTTGACTCTAAAATTGTGGCTTGTAAGGTATAAAGTAGCGGTACTACCTTCGTAATCTTGAAGGGCGAGACACGAAGTATAATCATATCTTACTTCGTCAGGTTTAATATTAAACTATAAAGATATCACAAAAGCTATAGCAAAAACTCCACAATCGTTACGAGTTTCGTTGATTTTGCACAGTAGGAAATTCGACAGAATGTTTCTCAAAGTCGTATGTTGGGAATAATTTTCTCAAGAATACCTCATGATGTTCGTGCAATTTTTTTAAATATACAAGCAAATATACAAACATTATATCCCTCGAGTACCGATTTGACGCAATCTGATATTTCTGAAAATACCTCGTCTTGCGTAGAAGTAGAGGTAAAACACCTGTCAAAACGGAATAGTTTTTCTGTTTTGTCGGATTTTATTTTTATTATGTTGTCACCAACATATTCCGTTTCGATAATCCTGTAACAAGCAACAGCTCATCAAATTCAGAATTAAAAAAATGAATATTATTGAAATACAAAATACTTACTTTTTTCCCTCTTCTTCTTGAATAAGTGGGCGAACTCTACAAATCACCCTCATCCTGCCTGTTAGTTCGGCAATTTTCTGCGTTTTTTTTTTTAATAATCATTTTGAGGTAATTAATTTCCTCTTTTAATTTATCGCTCTTTTTTTAATTGTTTGAGGTTGTGAATAGATAAAAAGAATCCTCTAATAATTTGAATAAAAAGAAAGCTGGTAAAGTCTTTCGAGGAGTTTGCCTTGAATAAACGTTTATTTCCTTTAATTTTTTATTTTTTTTTGTTCTACGCAACAATCTGTACTTTTGTGCCTGCTATTGTTCAAAATAATTAATTTTGACAATCGGTAATGTTGAGCTTTTCCGACAATGTTCGTAAATTGAATTGAAAAAACCGGAGAGAAAACCGAAGGTAACCGACGAACTGAAGAGCGAAAAGTGGCTGAGTCCCGCGTTTGTTGCGGTATAAAGGAAATAATAATTTATAAAGTAATAGATCGCCAAATTTAAAACTTATTTAGTCACAGTAGATGATTCCATAACATTTCATAAGGTTCTGGAAACGGAGACAATAATAATGAACTCTCGCTTAACAGAATCTCATGGTTTGTAAATGTACTTTCTCTTGATATCTTATGTAAAAATATAAAGGAAAGTTCAAGGGGTGGATTTTATCGTGGAATGTGTCAGGTTTCACGTATATGTTTATTTTTTATAGATGATAGAGCTTTTTTGTTGTTGTGCTCTGTGTGTTCGGCGTATGGGATGTTCATTTGTCTCTAATTTTCCTGGGGGTAAAGTGATGCCTAGTATCTCCAGGTTTCTAATAGTGGCCTTATCTGCACCATGCTTCAAGTGTAGGGATCGGTCAGCTAACTTGTCTATCAGAGATCTCGAAGCCGTTGTCTGTATGTCGGACATTTTATATTTATTTTTTACACTCAACTCCTTGTTTAGTAAGGCGGTACTAAGGGCGGCATAGTAAAAATCGGGATACAACCTGTGATTGAGCCTTTTCACTCCTGCAAGTGGGAATATGCGAATAAAGGGATACAAATTCTCATATTGTGCTTTTAGAGCATCCACCGTTTTCTTGAGGTCTACAGCTTGTTGAGCTATTTGAGGTTAGAGTTCTATATAAAGAGAGAAGCGCCACCGGCGTAACAGTTTGCCTCCGCCATTTTTAATACCCACTTGGAGCGAAAGAGAAAGATATTTAAATAGAAAGAGAAGGAGAGTATCAAGGCAGCCATTTTCAATACACGCTTGCGCTTCTCTATACATATAGGACTCTCTTTGAGGTATGGTTATAGCTCGAGTACTTGCAGTAGCCGAGCATAACTGTTGTGGATTTTAGCCCAAAAACCGTCTACACCATTTTAATTTGAGCTAAAACATTTGCAACGAGTGGCAAGGTATCTGGGGGAGGATCCCTGAGAGCCATTTTAATAAGAGTTGCAGTTGATGATTAAATCGAAGGAAACTATTTCGACGAGTGAGTCAGACAGTGATACGGGTGGCCTTAAAATCGCTAGCGGGTGAGCACGATATCTTAATATTACACGATTATTTCTAATTTCATAGTCTAATAAATCAAAGTTGATTTAATTTACGAGTCGATATAATATTTACGATTTCTAAACGAGCACTGAATATTAAAACATCTTATTCATCATCATCATCATCATCATCAATGGCGCCTCTGACTTTGATCCACTCCTGCCAGATCTCAAGTGTACTAATCATGGAGCAAAAATGTTGCTGATGCCCATTGTGGCACAGATGGCTTGCCACCGCTTTAAAAGGTAGTCGGAGTTGGCGGTTGGTCCCGTACCTCTTACCTCCTTCACCGGTGTGGCCAGCCCTGCCATTCCAAGAAATATGCTAACTTGGTCCGACGTCTTGCTTGCATGTATTTTTTCTATTTGTTCCGGTGAAGGTGTTAGACGTTTTACAGGAACAAACTTGGGTTTACGGTTCAGCGTCCAACACATGGCTGTTGTAATAGCTTCACCATCTTTCAATGGTATCTCTGTCAGGATTGCATAAACCGGCATCACATATGCTGCAGGAAGGGTTTCCTCCATGCGCACAATGCGCTCTTCACTCTTCAGGAAGTGCTTCATCGTATGCTTCTTCTTGAGCTGCAGTCACAGTGATATTGTAGGTTTAAACCTTCGAACATAAAGCAATTATATTGTTTTTTTTTGTTCCGGTTTCACGTATGTGTCACATTATGTATTGTGTACCTATTTTACATGTCTTCTTAAATTTGTTCTCTCAATGAATGTGTTCCCTCACATTTATATAAAGGTGTTCCATGAATATCTGTGACACTTATTATTTTCAGTCTAAGAATATCTAGAGCTTAATTGGATATTACAAATTAATAACCTGTTAAGATTTTTGATAAATGTTTATACGAAAAACGTTTACTCAAAATCCAATTTGTTTTGATCAAAATCCAATTCTCTTTATTCTAATCGAACTTCGCATTTATATAAATTTGTTTAATTCTAATATATAAATTAAATTTAAAAGTCGTGAATGAAACAAATATCAAGAAACATAATGTCAAGTAGAATGTTACAATAATATTCTCAGAGAGAGTTAAAAGATTTTCGATATAATTTACTTGAAATTTTAACAAAAATTCCAACGGGGCATTCGTGGGCGATTATGAAGCGATACGCAATAAATGGTTGCAAGAAGAAAATTTTAGATTTTTCAACATTAAGTGATTACTTTCACACGAGTAATGTTGCTGCACCCATGTATATAGATGTCGTTATCCACCTTGAACGTTCTTCACGTGTACTTTTGGTAGTATAGAAAACGACTTAATTTTATTCAATCAAGATCTTCTTTCTTAACGATATCTAGGCCAAGATCGACCTCCTCCATCTTTATCTTTTCACGTTATTCCGCGCACTCTCTGTTCTAATACTATCATACGACCTGCAGGCGTAAGTTTGTCCATTGGCAATTTTAATGTCCCTTCAGCAAAATAAGTCATCCCCCCAACGCGGAGGGGGAATGTGAAACAGATGCCGACGGTTGCGGGGCTTCTAATCGTATTATCTTTTAACTTCAATTTGCTGTCTTTTTTCGAAGTTGTCATTAATTTAATAATTTGTTACTTGAATTTCTAATTTGTGTTTACCGTCCGTAATGGATCCACTACGTATGGTTTTAAAATTATTTGAAAAAGTATTTGAATTTGTTTTAATACATCTTTTTATAACTGTGTAAAAAATATTTTATTTACATGTATTTACGAACACATGAATTTAAATATTTGAGAGATCTACGAGTTGAGGTTGTACTGCATTAATTATTTTTTTTCAAGATAATAGTTTTGGGCGTGATATCCTCAGTAAGCGTTTCAATGGTTATATTTTTTTCTTTAAGACGGTCTTGTAATCGTTGCATAAGGTTGATTTCATTTTTTCTGAGATACTTATTTTCTTCAAAACATTTATATAATTCTTTTACTCATTTAAGACGGAAGTCTGTTTTCTTCTGGCCTGAAATATGTACTTGATGAACATGTTTGTGACAATTTGTGCATTCGTCCTCATTTTCATACATTTAGAAGCGTTTTTAAAACCGCTATTTTCCGTTTCTAGTTGTGTAATTCTTTTTTGCAGTATTTGAACTTCTATTTTTAGTAGTAGTTTTTGTCTTTGGTATAATCGAGTTAACCTGCATGCAAAGTTACTATTTAGCATGTAACTGCAAAAATTTCTTCTGCCGTTATAAATCTGAAACAGAAACCACCTCAAAGTATTTGCAACATTGTTATAGGCTTATAGGTAAAAAAAATATAAATTTCTATCAAATTTGACATCATACATTTATTTGCTGTGATGACTGAAATTTAACGCCGCGGATATAAATGGTCTCTCATGATTTTCTCCCAGAAATTTCTCTAAAAGATATTTATGATAACAATCAATTCTTAAATTACTTTTATACAAATAATTTTCAACCAAGAACTCTTTAGTTATAGTCAATATATTCCGTTGTAAAATTTGAGGAAAATGCGCTCGCTGCTTCTATGCAAGAGAAAGATGATGTAACATTAAATATTATTTATCATGCGTTTTATGATCTAGGTATACCAAAGGGTTTTCGTTTAAGGGGGGAACCTCGTGTAAACAGCACTTTTTTAATGATTTTATTACAAAAAAGTGGGAGTATTTATTGAATTCAAATAAAATACATTGTAATATTTAAGTTTAAATCTACATGAAAAAATTTTTTTTTTGTAAAAAAAAGCAAAATGACAACGCTACAGCTGCTTGAAGTTGGCTCCTCGAGTTTGCGCCGGACAACTCTCAGGTCCTTGTAGTTGTCTGAAATCAACAGATACGGGCTTTAGGTGCAGCTTCTTATTTATAATAAAATCTAAAAATAAATCTGTAATTGGTTATATCGCTTGCAATATAATATTTTTATTGCCTTACCCTGTATACATATACATATTTATTGTATAGTATATACGTATAGTATTTACCAGCGAAGTATCCTTATCCTGCCACCATGGCCTCTGCCGACCTCGACAGACATACGTTGGCACGTGGACTCGAGTTCCACGCGCGCCATGGTCTCTGTTGTACCAGTAATTACACCTGTATGTCCCTTGTAATCTCCTTCTGTAATTTGGATGGTCATTCCATGGCCTTTGCCTCTTCCGCCTCTGCCCCCTCGTCCAAATCCACCTCTGTAAGATTGATCAATAGTTGATATATAATAAACGTTGAAAGAATATATCAATAAAGTGAATATAGTAGAATGAGAACAAGACTAACCCTCTAGTTATTAAGTGTAGTTATCACAAATTGTGTATTTTCGGGGGAAAAAATTTGATCAAAAAGAAATTTTGTGTTAAACATTTTTCTTTATCTCCACAAGAAGCAGCAAGTTTTGTAAGAGAAATTTGAAGATTTTGCGAAAATGTAATGCAAAAATTACTTATCTTCGAAGTTTCATTTGGAAATTTACAGGATTTCGTTCCGTATTATAGGAATTGTTTTCGTCCTTAATCTCGTGTGATAGCCCGTGATCAAAAAAGCATCTCACCCCGAGATAAGGAATTTGAAGATCCGCGCCGTGGGTGGTCGATCTCTATATAGGTATATTTCCTTGCAAAATTTTAAACAAGACCCTATTATATTTACCACAAAGAATAATAACAAGAATCTTATATACCTTTGCTGTTGGACTAACTACCAAACGGAGCGATCCTTTATTTAGGTCTCTCGTTTGGATAGAAGTAGTTGGTACCTGTAGCTACAAACGTAGTTCTTATTAAAAATAGTTATCGTGTTCCACGCGCGACAACGACGTAGTTTTTTAAACACATCTCCTTGTGTAGCTTCGGGGGGAAATATTTGGTCAAAACAGAACTTTTGACAGTATGCCATGTGTTACGAGCGGCGATTTTTCTGAATATTCAGCTCTGTTTACTGTTCAATCTATAAGCGTGTAGGATCGCAACCATTCATAATTCGTATTATAAATCAGCGTGCTTTTGTAAGATATTAAAATAAATGTATATGCGTATAGAAACATTAGGATATATAGGAAGTATGTTTAGGATTTAGCATAATTTGTAAATAACAATAACGTTCAGTATAGGATTTTATATTCAGTTTGCATATATGTATGTGATACATAGCCAGTATACGTTATTATTTTCCTCTAGTGAAGTGAAATTCCGTTGCCGAGCGAATCTATGGAATAAGCCGACACGCGACATTCCTGGGGAACCGCGTGATTTTCCCAAAAGGGTTCACGTGATGTTCGCCGGTATCTACGTGAACCCCATGTTCCTCTTACCCCTAGACGTCACCGAACGTCGCTATATAAACGCGCCCCGTGAGCGGAACGTAGTCAGTTTTCGTCAGTCATTTTCGTAGTCACTTTGTCAATCGTCATTTCGTCATTTTTCGCTCAGTTAGTTCAGAGTTAGTATCCGTATAAAGTCGTACTTCCCCGAGAGTATCGCGAGTTGTCGGACTTAGCCGCGAGCGATATTTCACGTTATCGAAATTAAATGCAAGCGAGTGTTACGCAGGGGACTTAATCCCTCCGCTTCAACGCGCTGTAATATAATTGAGAGCCGCGTTCATCATCTGTAAGAATCAAAAAGAACGTTTTATAATAAACAGCAGTGACAATATAATTTATCTAATTTAAATTCAGATTTACCTCAACTTCACCGCTGATCTCTTACACGCCTTCACCTGTTCGATGCGCGCCTCCATCAGGGTGTTCTCGAACGATCTTCTTCACCTGTTCGATGCGCGCCTCCATCAGAGTGTTCTCGAACGATTTCATTCCTTCGATGCGCGCCTCCATCAGGGCGTTCTCGTCACCGCTTTTTATATCCCTCCAACCGCCTCGGTACTCGCATAATCACTAAAAATAAAAGAAAGTGTTTATTGGCTATCTGCTAGTGACCGTATCCGCTTGCTTATTATTGCACGTCAAGCTTGACTTATTGCAACTGCACGTGTCCTCTCGCATGCGCTTCAGAGGTCAGAAGGACGAGACTGCTTACCAAAAAAGGGGAACCTGGACGTTGGACAAGCAGGGGCAAGGTAAGTGCTCATTCTTTCTTTTCCCCCTCACCGCTCCACCAATGGTACGTTCGAGACGGTCCGGTCGGGCCCATCAATTAAAGCGGCTTCAGCGGGCTTACTACACCGGGGGTGAATTCGACCCCAGTGTGTTTAACACCTCCGCCACTCCACCGCTGCATTCGCATGCAGAGCCGCCCGTTTCTGTCCAGAATACCGTCCCCCCTCCTCCGGTAACTTCTGCCCCTGTCAAGATAAAAGATTATGAGAAACCGAAAATAACTCGCGTTGAGGAACTCACGCAAAAGATCAAACTCATTTTGAGAGAATGCAGTCGAGGTCAACAACCAGAAAATAATAATTAGACAGTGTACTTACTTTATAAATGTAAAATCAGTTTACCGATCTCAACCATACTTAACTTACAATTCACTTAAATCACTCCACATTACCCACCCCGACGTCCGTAATAAAACCCGGACGTAACACATGTCTATCTTGTCTTACGTATAAATTACTGGCCTTTATCTTTTGTTATTAAAAATTTTACAAATATCCTCCCACACGGGGTCAGCCCGCGGTTTTAATTCATTTTTTCTTTATTAATATAATCTTTTAGTGTGTTGAATATTTTGTCAACACTGATTTTTGTCTTACGCCGCATCTTTTAAATTATACATATGTGATGCAAAGCTGAAAGAAACGTTAATTAAACGTACATTACTATTCAATAGTTTCTCCTGTCAGAAGTACCTTCTTACAGAAAATTTCGATAACGGATAGAACTTTCGCCAAGACATAACCATTATCAACATATGAAAATTTAAACAAATACAAAAAATAAACTGTGTATTTTTCAATAAAAAAATTATTTTCTGAACAATCCGTTCCGTTAGATACGTATCTTTGCGTTAATTTAAATTGAGTTATAAAACAAAGCACTTATTGAATCTTTCTTAGCCCAGTTACTCAAAAGTATTAAATTTTTTAAGGGGAATTAAATTTAACAATTAAATGTTTAAATACTCTCGTACTTAAAAAATAAAGCGTATTAAAAATAATACTTTGTATATAATTATTGTTCTTTAGATGGCTCATCTCGAGTTTTAATTAGCATCTTTTATTTGTTTCAGCAATTCTGACATCGTCCATATTAATGCTAGTTTTATTGGTCCCAATAATAATCGGTTTCATGTATTGGCGTCATAAAAAAGAATACAGACAGTATTATTCTCGTTTGTCGTACAATGGTTATAACGATGCCATATAACGGGTATTTGACTGAAGTAATTAATATGGCAAGAAGTATTAATAAATATAGGGTAATTATTGATTATTAATGCGATAAATTAAACAAGGTGTTTTTTAAAAAATCTTACAATAGGACGAGAATCTCGATATACAGGGTGCTTCAGAAATAGGTGGCCAAACTTTAAGAGCATATTCTACTCACTGTAAGGATGAAAAAAAGTCGTATAAACATGGGTCCGAAAACGCTCTTTTTCAAAGTTACATTTTTTATTTATAACAGACTTTAACAACATTTGAACTGCAAGAACATTTCATTACAGAAATTGCTGGAAATGATTTCCTTCCGCATTAATGCATGCCTCGTATCGACGTCGTATGGATTGTCGATGACGTTCAAAAATTACCGGAATATTTCGTATTTTGTCACACAAAGCGATAATACGATTGTGGAGTACTTCCACAGTAGCAACAAGAGTATCATAAACGAGGGTCTTAAAAGATGTCCCCATAAATGAAAATCCATACAGACCCATCTAATAACTTCTTGTTTACTTCTAATAGAGGGTGAATAGAAGTACAATTCATGAAACGTCGATGCGAAGCATGTTGTCCGTTGTAAATACATACAATGTAAATAAGAAATGTTTATAGCTTGTGGAAAGGAAGCGTTTCCGAACCCATGTTTATATGACTTTTTTTCATCCTTACAGTGAGTGGAATATGCTCTTAAAGTTTGGCCACCTATTTCTGAAGCACCCTGTATAATATATATATATGTGTCTATTTGACTGCTTAAACTATTAAATAATTTTTATTTATATGTTTTATTTTAAAAGGTTTTCTTATAAAGAAGCTTTTTTATAATAAATGACATGATTTAATC
>JASTWQ010001171.1:0-26985 GCA_035220615.1 Leptothorax acervorum
GAGCGAGAATATTCAAAGTCCCCACGCGGCGTGTTGCTTTGCCGTCGGTACCCTCCGGCACCTCTCTAGAGAGACAAAAGTCAAAGTCCGCGTGCGGCGTGTTGCTTTCGCCGTCGGTACCTCCGGCGGGACTCGTGCGAAATTATTCTAAGTCCCACGCCTGCTCGCGCGGCGTGTTGCTTTCGTCGCACGCGAGACTAAGTCCGCGTGCGGCGTGTTGCTTTCGCCGTCGGTACCTCCGGCTGGACTCGTGCGAAATTATTCTAAGTCCCACGCCTGCTCGCGCGGCGTGTTGCTTTCGTCGCACGCGAGACTAAGTCCGCGTGCGGCGTGTTGCTTTCGCCGTCGGTACCTCCGGCGGGACTCGTGCGAAATTATTCTAAGTCCCACGCCTGCTCGCGCGGCGTGTTGCTTTCGTCGCACGCGAGACTAAGTCCGCGTGCGGCGTGTTGCTTTCGCCGTCGGTACCTCCGGCTGGACTCGTGCGAAATTATTCTAAGTCCCACGCCTGCTCGCGCGGCGTGTTGCTTTCGTCGCACGCGAGACTAAGTCCGCGTGCGGCGTGTTGCTTTCGCCGTCGGTACCTCCGGCGGGACTCGTGCGAAATTATTCTAAGTCCCACGCCTGCTCGCGCGGCGTGTTGCTTTCGTCGCACGCGACCAAGTCCGCGTGCGGCGTGTTGCTTTCGCCGTCGGTACCTCCGGCTGGACTCGTGCGAAATTATTCTAAGTCCCACGCCTGCTCGCGCGGCGTGTTGCTTTCGTCGCACGCGAGACTAAGTCCGCGTGCGGCGTGTTGCTTTCGCCGTCGGTACCTCCGGCTGGACTCGTGCGAAATTATTCTAAGTCCCACGCCTGCTCGCGCGGCGTGTTGCTTTCGTCGCACGCGAGACTAAGTCCGCGTGCGGCGTGTTGCTTTCGCCGTCGGTACCTCCGGCTGGACTCGTGCGAAATTATTCTAAGTCCCACGCCTGCTCGCGCGGCGTGTTGCTTTCGTCGCACGCGAGACTAAGTCCGCGTGCGGCGTGTTGCTTTCGCCGTCGGTACCTCCGGCGGGACTCGTGCGAAATTATTCTAAGTCCCACGCCTGCTCGCGCGGCGTGTTGCTTTCGTCGCACGCGAGACTAAGTCCGCGTGCGGCGTGTTGCTTTCGCCGTCGTGATCTCCGGTCGCGTTTACGCACGAAAACGCGAATCGACACTACGGGGACGGCGTCGAGAGGTGACAAGACGCCAAACCGAAGCAAAACGACAAATGTATGACCGTTAATTAGGGTACTTGTAATGAGACTCTCAATCACGGTCGTTACCTCCGGTGCCGCAAGAGCGAAAATTTTCTAAGTCCAGGCGCGGCGTGTTGCTTTTGCCGTTGTGATCTCCGGTCGCGCTTACGCACGGAAACGCGAATCGACACTACAGGGACGGCGTCGAGAGGTGACAAGACGCCAAACCGATGCAAAACGACAAGTGTATGACCGTTAATTAGGGTACTTGTAATGAGACTCTCAATCACGGTCGTTACCTCCGGTGCCGCAAGAGCGAAAATTTTCTAAGTCCAGGCGCGGCGTGTTGCTTTTGCCGTTGTGATCTCCGGTCGCGCTTACGCACGGAAACGCGAATCGACACTACAGGGACGGCGTCGAGAGGTGACAAGACGCCAAACCGATGCAAAACGACAAATGTATGACCGTTAATTAGGGTACTTGTAATGAGACTCTCAATCACGGTCGTTACCTCCGGTGCCGCAGGAGCGAGAATTTTCTAAGTCCAGGCGCGGCGTGTTGCTTTCGCCGTCTTGATCTCCGGTCGCGCTAACGCACGGAAACGCGAATCGACACTACGGGGACGGCTTCGAGAGGTGACAAGACGCCAAACCGTAGCAAAACGACAAGTGTATGACCGTTAATTAGGGTACTTGTAATGAGACTCTCAATCACGGTCGTTACCTCCGGTGCCGCAAGAGCGAAAATTTTCTAAGTCCAGGCGCGGCGTGTTGCTTTTGCCGTTGTGATCTCCGGTCGCGCTTACGCACGGAAACGCGAATCGACACTACGGGGACGGCGTCGAGAGGTGACAAGACGCCAAACCGAAGCAAAACGACAAATGTATGACCGTTAATTAGGGTACTTGTAATGAGACTCTCAATCACGGTCGTTACCTCCGGTGCCGCAGGAGCGAAAATTTTCTAAGTCCAGGCGCGGCGTGTTGCTTTCGCCGTCTTGATCTCCGGTCGCGCTAACGCACGGAAACGCGAATCGACACTACGGGGACGGCTTCGAGAGGTGACAAGACGCCAAACCGTAGCAAAACGACAAGTGTATGACCGTTAATTAGGGTACTTGTAATGAGACTCTCAATCACGGTCGTTACCTCCGGTGCCGCAAGAGCGAAAATTTTCTAAGTCCAGGCGCGGCGTGTTGCTTTCGCCGTTGTGATCTCCGGTCGCGCTTACGCACGGAAACGCGAATCGACACTACAGGGACGGCGTCGAGAGGTGACAAGACGCCAAACCGATGCAAAACGACAAATGTATGACCGTTAATTAGGGTACTTGTAATGAGACTCTCAATCACGGTCGTTACCTCCGGTGCCGCAGGAGCGAGAATTTTCTAAGTCCAGGCGCGGCGTGTTGCTTTCGCCGTCTTGATCTCCGGTCGCGCTAACGCACGGAAACGCGAATCGACACTACGGGGACGGCTTCGAGAGGTGACAAGACGCCAAACCGTAGCAAAACGACAAGTGTATGACCGTTAATTAGGGTACTTGTAATGAGACTCTCAATCACGGTCGTTACCTCCGGTGCCGCAAGAGCGAAAATTTTCTAAGTCCAGGCGCGGCGTGTTGCTTTCGCCGTTGTGATCTCCGGTCGCGCTTACGCACGGAAACGCGAATCGACACTACGGGGACGGCGTCGAGAGGTGACAAGACGCCAAACCGAAGCAAAACGACAAATGTATGACCGTTAATTAGGGTACTTGTAATGAGACTCTCAATCACGGTCGTTACCTCCGGTGCCGCAGGAGCGAGAATTTTCTAAGTCCAGGCGCGGCGTGTTGCTTTCGCCGTCTTGATCTCCGGTCGCGCTAACGCACGGAAACGCGAATCGACACTACGGGGACGGCGTCGAGAGGTGACAAGACGCCAAACCGAAGCAAAACGACAAGTGTATGACCGTTAATTAGGGTACTTGTAATGAGACTCTCAATCACGGTCGTTACCTCCGGTGCCGCAAGAGCGAAAATTTTCTAAGTCCAGGCGCGGCGTGTTGCTTTCGCCGTTGTGATCTCCGGTCGCGCTTACGCACGGAAACGCGAATCGACACTACGGGGACGGCGTCGAGAGGTGACAAGACGCCAAACCGAAGCAAAACGACAAATGTATGACCGTTAATTAGGGTACTTGTAATGAGACTCTCAATCACGGTCGTTACCTCCGGTGCCGCAGGAACGAAAATTTTCTAAGTCCAGGCGCGGCGTGTTGCTTTCGCCGTCGTGATCTCCGGTCGCGCTAACGCACGGACATGCGAATTGCGACTTCGACGGCGACATCGGGATATGACAAGACGTCAAACCGAAGCGAAACGACAAGTGTATGACCGTTAATTAAAGTACTCTTAATGAGACTCTCAATCACGGTCGTTACGTCCGGCGTCGAAAGAGCGAGAATATTCAAAGTCCCCACGCGGCGTGTTGCTTTGCCGTCGGTACCTCCGGCACCTCTCTAGAGAGACAAAAGTCAAAGTCCGCGTGCGGCGTGTTGCTTTCGCCGTCGGTACCTCCGGCGGGACTCGTGCGAAATTATTCTAAGTCCCACGCCTGCTCGCGCGGCGTGTTGCTTTCGTCGCACGCGAGACTAAGTCCGCGTGCGGCGTGTTGCTTTCGCCGTCGGTACCTCCGGCGGGACTCGTGCGAAATTATTCTAAGTCCCACGCCTGCTCGCGCGGCGTGTTGCTTTCGTCGCACGCGAGACTAAGTCCGCGTGCGGCGTGTTGCTTTCGCCGTCGTGATCTCCGGTCGCGCTTACGCACGGAAACGCGAATCGACACTACGGGGACGGCGTCGAGAGGTGACAAGACGCCAAACCGAAGCAAAACGACAAGTGTATGACCGTTAATTAGGGTACTTGTAATGAGACTCTCAATCACGGTCGTTACCTCCGGTGCCGCAAGAGCGAAAATTTTCTAAGTCCAGGCGCGGCGTGTTGCTTTCGCCGTTGTGATCTCCGGTCGCGCTTACGCACGGAAACGCGAATCGACACTACGGGGACGGCGTCGAGAGGTGACAAGACGCCAAACCGATAGCAAAACGACAAGTGTATGACCGTTAATTAGGGTACTTGTAATGAGACTCTCAATCACGGTCGTTACCTCCGGTGCCGCAAGAGCGAAAATTTTCTAAGTCCAGGCGCGGCGTGTTGCTTTCGCCGTTGTGATCTCCGGTCGCGCTTACGCACGGAAACGCGAATCGACACTACGGGGACGGCGTCGAGAGGTGACAAGACGCCAAACCGAAGCAAAACGACAAGTGTATGACCGTTAATTAGGGTACTTGTAATGAGACTCTCAATCACGGTCGTTACCTCCGGTGCCGCAGGAGCGAGAATTTTCTAAGTCCAGGCGCGGCGTGTTGCTTTCGCCGTCTTGATCTCCGGTCGCGCTAACGCACGGAAACGCGAATCGACACTACGGGGACGGCGTCGAGAGGTGACAAGACGCCAAACCGAAGCAAAACGACAAGTGTATGACCGTTAATTAGGGTACTTGTAATGAGACTCTCAATCACGGTCGTTACCTCCGGTGCCGCAAGAGCGAAAATTTTCTAAGTCCAGGCGCGGCGTGTTGCTTTCGCCGTTGTGATCTCCGGTCGCGCTAACGCACGGAAACGCGAATCGACACTACGGGGACGGCGTCGAGAGGTGACAAGACGCCAAACCGAAGCAAAACGACAAGTGTATGACCGTTAATTAGGGTACTTGTAATGAGACTCTCAATCACGGTCGTTACCTCCGGTGCCGCAGGAGCGAAAATTTTCTAAGTCCAGGCGCGGCGTGTTGCTTTCGCCGTCTTGATCTCCGGTCGCGCTAACGCACGGAAACGCGAATCGACACTACGGGGACGGCTTCGAGAGGTGACAAGACGCCAAACCGTAGCAAAACGACAAGTGTATGACCGTTAATTAGGGTACTTGTAATGAGACTCTCAATCACGGTCGTTTCCTCCGGTGCCGCAAGAGCGAAAATTTTCCAAGTCCAGGCGCGGCGTGTTGCTTTCGCCGTTGTGATCTCCGGTCGCGCTTACGCACGGAAACGCGAATCGACACTACAGGGACGGCGTCGAGAGGTGACAAGACGCCAAACCGATGCAAAACGACAAATGTATGACCGTTAATTAGGGTACTTGTAATGAGACTCTCAATCACGGTCGTTACCTCCGGTGCCGCAGGAGCGAGAATTTTCTAAGTCCAGGCGCGGCGTGTTGCTTTCGCCGTCTTGATCTCCGGTCGCGCTAACGCACGGAAACGCGAATCGACACTACGGGGACGGCGTCGAGAGGTGACAAGACGCCAAACCGAAGCAAAACGACAAGTGTATGACCGTTAATTAGGGTACTTGTAATGAGACTCTATGTCACGGTCGTTACCTCCGGTGCCGCAGGAGCGAGAATTTTCTAAGTCCGCGTGCGGCGTGTTGCTTTTGCCGCTTCGACGGAACTCTGTCAAAGTCCACCAGCGGCGTGTTGCTTTCGTCGCCTAGTGCGTGTGGGGTCTCGTCTAACCGACAAGACGAATCCCCAAGCCGAGGGCTGAGTCTCAACAGATCGCAGCGTGGTAACTGCTCTACCGAGTACAACACCCCGCCAGGTACCTAAGTCGTCTACAGACGATTCCGAGTCTCGACATCGAACTCGCGAAACTCATGTTCGACCGTTAGACACCGTGCCGTCGTAGCGGTGAGATCCCGACGACGGGCAAAGGCGCCGTACGGCAAACCGGGCTCGTGCGACGACCGGTCCGTGGACCGGCCGCCTAGTAGTGTCACATTGTTTTGAGCCTTTCGACTCACGAGACTCCTAGAGATATCATTGCCACCTTTGACTAGAGAGGATACGGCCTTAGAGGCGTTCAAGCATAATCCCACGGATGGTAGCTTCGCACCACCGGCCGCTCGACCGAGTGCGTGAACCAAATGTCCGAACCTGCGGTTCCTCTCGTACTGAGCAGGATTACTATCGCAATGACTAGTCATCAGTAGGGTAAAACTTACCTGTCTCACGACGGTCTAAACCCAGCTCACGTTCCCAGTTGGCGGGTGAACAATCCGACGCTTGGCAAATTCTGCTTCGCAATGATAGGAAGAGCCGGTATCGAAGGATCAAAAAGCGACTTCGCTATGAACGCTTGGCCGCCACAAGCCAGTTATCCCTGTGGTAACTTTTCTGACACCTCTTGCTGAAAACTCTTCAAGCCAAAAGGATCGATAGGCCGTGCTTTCGCAGTCTCTATGCGTACTGAACATCGAGATCAAGCCAGCTTTTGCCCTTTTGCTCTACGCGAGGTTTCTGTCCTCGCTGAGCTGGCCTTAGGACACCTGCGTTATTCTTTGACAGATGTACCGCCCCAGTCAAACTCCCCGCCTGGCAGTGTCCTCGAATCGGATCACGCGGGAGTATTAACGGCGATCGGCCGAAGCCTCACGCCACTCTGACACGCTTGGCTCTAGAACACCGTGACCACCGGGGCACGAAGCCCTCGGGGCACGCGCTCCGCCTAACCGAGTAAGTAAGGAAACGATGAAAGTAGTGGTATTTTACCGGCGATGTTGGCATCTCCCACTTATGCTACACCTCTCATGTCTCCTTACAGTGCCAGACTAGAGTCAAGCTCAACAGGGTCTTCTTTCCCCCCTAATTTTTCCAAGCCGGTTCCCTTGGCAGTACTATCGCTAGATAGTAGATAGGGACAGTGGGAATCTCGGTAATCCATTCAAGCGCGTCACTAATTAGATGACGATGCATTTGGCTATTTGAATCACGCCTTTTGGCGCGTCTTACCGCTTAATGTCAGTGCGGTTCCTGCTAACAACGGGCCCTGGCCTGAGCTAGCCTGCAGGTAACTATTGGCTAGCTCCTTTGCGCAACTGGGTACCCAAACAACAATTAAGATCATTGAGCATAACTTTCGTTCTTCCTATCTAGAGAGGCTATATATCTAGCACTCTTGGCAGTTCCTCCCGCAGGAGGGAAACCCGTCTGACTGACCTGCCGCAGGATTCCTGCGTACGGGCTTGGAAAAATTATTAAGCAGAGTCCTCAGACTGAGGAAGCGGAACTTAGCCGGCCTGCCCTTGCCGTTACCGCGGGGAACCATCGTGGAGGTGTCCGCCCGTGTGCCGTTGCGGCTCGGTCACACGGCTCTGCCGCCGTTCGTTGCCCCGTCACGAACGACTCGCATCACTGATGTCAATCGGCAAAAGTGCCGTCAGCATTTAAAATCGGGAGTGTAGAAGGCTCCCGAATAAATAAATAAATAAATAAGTTAAATTTGGGCTGGTCAGACCCATGGTCATCGTCATTGTATAAAACTGCACATCAGTGAGCTAGTGCCAAGAGTTTTAATCAGCATCATCAGTGCTGTTGAAGCGCAGTTGCGCGTTGTAATCCATAAACATATGGTACAACTCTACTGAGCTCCTGAGCGCCAACAGTGACAGCGTTCTCAGCGAGCCTCTGTCTTTGATTTGCAGCTTGGTAGACAGGCAACAGTAGCTTGGGGCATTATATCTCTCACAGTCTTTCGCCCCTAATACAGCTTTTAGCGGGCCTTCTATGCATACCTGGCAAACTTTGCCTTCATTCCTCCCTCCAGGAGATCTCCATTTCCATGGCAGACTGTGACATCAACCACAAAGACCCTTCCCCGATGTTGTATAATCAGGTCAGGTTGGAGATTCCGAAGCTGAGGGTCCCAGTTGATTTGGGTCGCTAGCCCGCACCAGCTGAGTTACCCTGACGGGAATAATACCCGATAGCACCGGTCGAGACCGGCCGAGAGCCCAGGGTGTGCTCCCGAGTCGCCTTAACCCCGTTTGCTACCCGGTCTGGTTGACCGGGTCCCAGCGGGCACCAACTTGGAGGTGGGGCAGGCTTGAGGCGCAACCAACCGGCCGCGCCCCCTTGCGAACGAGCAACCATGGCTCTCGCCCTATATCACCATCTCTCTTTGTTATTGAAAGGCACTAGGCCACCTGTACCAATGGATCCTTAAAGCGTCACCATAATGACGTGGCATTAGAAACCTTAAGATAGTCATAGATATTCCCGCCTGAAAGCAGGGGCGAGAGCATCTATATCACCATCGCTCGTTGTTATTGAAAGGCACTAGGCCACTTGTACCAATGGATCCTTCAAGCGCCACTATAATGACGTGGCATTAGAAACCTTAAGAGAGTCATAGTTACTCCCGCCGGGAGTAACTATGACTCTCTTAAGGCCGCCGATGCCGGGGAATCGAAATGGGCTCGGCCCTGCGGCGAGGGAGTAGCGGATGTGAATCCCGCCACCGCTGCGAGTCGGTCCCCGGTGCCGGCGGACTCTCTTAAGGTTTCCAATGCCACGTCATTACAGTGACGTTTTCTATAACGCGAACTGCTATAAGTCTCCCAGGCGGACTAATAAGGATCCATTGGTACAAGTGGCCTAGTGCCTTTCAATAATAACGAAAGATGGTGATATAAGGCCTAGTGCCTTTCAGTAATAACGAAAGATGGTGATATAAGTGGCCTTGTGCCTCTCAATAATGAAACACGGTGATACAAGTGGCCTAATGCCTCTCAATAACGAAAGATGGTGGCGGAGCACCAGTGTGTCTCGGGTTTGAGCTCGCCTTGCTCGCCCAGGCGTATCTGGTGTCTCTGTATTACGAGTCGCTTCCAGGCGCATGCGTGGTTTCTGTCTGGTGTAATCTTAATTGGCTTGATGGCTAGGAGTGTGTCACCATGTGTGACGCGGCGTACACTCTTGGTCGGAAATGCCAGCCGACGGGAACTGCGCATGGGAAGCGGCTTATGAAGCGTGAGTGCTTCCCGCTGCGGCACGCCGCACGTGGTGGGTGGTACGAGCGCTTACAGCAGGCTCTTGGTGATCCCGAAAGACGATCTCTCGGCCTTGCTTGGTACGGCATGGCTCTTGGTGATCCCGAAAGGTGATCTCTCGGCTTTTGCCGTTTGCGAATTTTGAGAGGCACAGCCCCTGGTGACCGTTGGTCCCAGGGGCAGGTCACGTTAATCGATTTTGACGATTTTGCTAATTTTAAGAGGCACAGCCCCTGGCGACCGTTGGTCCCAGGGGCAGGTCACGTTAATCGATTTTGACAATTTGAAAGCAACACGCCCCTGTGGACTTTAGTCCCAGGGGCGTGTCACGTTAAGCGATTTTGACGCTGAACTCTACCTGGGAGGCTTCCCGACACGTAGTGCGAGAGTCATGGTTACTCGTTCGCAAGGGGGCGCGGCCGGTTGGTTGCACCTCAAGTCTGCCCCATCTCCAAGTTGGTGCCCGCTGGGACCCGGTCAACCAGATCGGGTAGCGAACGGGGTTAAGGCGACTCGGGAGCACACCCTGGGCTCTCGGCGTCGCCGGTGCTATCGGGTACTATTCCCGTCAGGGCAACTCAGTTGGTGCGGGCTAGCGACCCAAATCAACTTAAGTACATTTGCTAAATTCAGAATCAATGTAGCCTCGGACGATGGGGAGCACGGCCCCATTCTCCGGGAACGCGGCCAGGGGGCCATACCAAGACAACCAAGGCAATTACCACAGGTCTGTGAATTATCGCTCCCCTTCAGTCGCAGGCGGTGTGAAATATGCGCCTCGGCTGGAGCGGGAGAGTACATGGCACTCACCATCAAGGATGAGACCCGCCATATCGGGGAGGTGCACCCGCAGTTGAATATAAGGTACAAATGCGAGAGGTGCGGAAAAACGTATGAGTCGTATCATGCGGCTACGTGCCACCTGCCGAAGTGCCCCGCAGCCAGGCACGATGAGAGGCAGCGGACCGAGCAGGGCAGGTTCGCTTGCCCGGATTGCGGCAGGTCCTTCACAACACAGATAGGCCTGTCGCAACACCAGAGGCTGGCACACCCAGAGACGCGTAACCGCATGAGAGCAGAGCAGGCTGCTCCCAAGGCTAAGGAGCCTAAAACGGGCCGAGCTTTCTCGGCTCAGGATATCGAGGGAATGCTCCGTCTAGAAGTGGAATTCAGAAGAGAACAAAACGTAGCAAAGGCTATGGCCCCGTATATGGCGGGAAAAACCCTAAAGCAAATTAGGGACAAGAGGAGCGAGGCCGCCTACAAGAGGTGGAAAGAGCAGCGGCTGAGCGAAATAGAAGACGAAGCTAAATCTTCGGAGGACGAAGAGCCGCCGGTAGAGGGTGCACTACCGGTGGTGGAGGTAGTGACTGAGTCCTCAGATGTAGAGGTGGTGGAGGTAGTGACTGAGTCCTCAGATGTAGAGGAACCGACAGTGGAAGGTGCACCACTGGAAGCTGAGCCGGCATCAACCACAGAATGGAGACGAGCTGGAGTGGTTGATGTGCTTCAGGAACTGGGGAATAACGACCCCAAGGAGTCGCTGGCAGCTCAGCGCTATATAATGGAGCTCTTAGAGAAGAAGAGAGAAGGCCAAATTATAACGCAAGACGAGCTAGATGCGGCATATGATCTAGTGATTGGTCTGTTCTCTACTCGGGCGACCGGGCCGACAGGCGGTAAGGCTCGGCCGCACCGGAGTAGAAGAAGAGGGTACTCTGGACGAAGTGAGCGCAAATCCAGAAGATACGCCCTAACACAAAGGCTGTTCAGGGATAACCCGGCGGCACTCGCCAAAATAGCTAGAGAGGGAACGGAAGTAGAGAGTTTGGAAGCAGGCAGAGGTACTGGTCCCTCGATGAAGGATGCACAGCAGCTATATGGAAGGCTCTGGGGTGATCCGGGTTACTGCGATATAAGTCGCGAGGAACTGGAGGCCACGGTGCCCCAGTCTCCAACTGAGATACTGGCTCTTATCTCAAAGAAAGAAATTATTAAGCGTGTCAGGTCAACGCGAATGAAGGTGGCAGCAGGTCCGGATGGACTTACGAAGAAGGATCTGCTAAGAGCAGAAGGAGGTGATGCTATTCACGCAATATTTAATGTGATCCTTTTGGCATTAAAGCAACCTAGCGCATGGCGCAGCAATAGAACAACGCTACTGCTCAAAGAGGGGAAAGACCCCGCAGTGGCCACCAACTATCGACCGATTACAATATCGTCGATCCTTAGCAGGACATACTGGGGTATTATTGATCAACGCCTCAGAACTGTCATTAAGCTCAATGCTCGTCAGAAAGGCTTTGTGCCGGAAATGGGATGTTATAATAACATTAACCTGCTAAACGAAGTCCTCTCAGCAGCCAAGAGGAAAAAGGGAGTTGTTGCTATACAGGTCGATATAGCAAAGGCCTTCGACACTCTTCCGCATGCCGCAATTAAGCAAGCTCTGCTTAGCAAAGGTTTGCCGGATGAAGTCGACGCAATGGTTATGGATTCTTATATGGGCGCAAAGACAACTATCAAATGTCATGACGGTGCTTTTGAGATAGAACTGAGAAGGGGTATCAAGCAGGGTGACCCTCTATCTCCTTTGATATTCAATGTCTGCATGGATCTAATAATAGAAAAGCTTGAAACGATAAAGGGCTTCAAGATCATGGAAGATCTTTCCTTGTCGTGCCTGGCGTTTGCCGACGATATAATATTGCTGGCGGATGAAAAGATTACGGCGAGTCTGCTTATGGATGAGCTCGTCAGTTTTCTATCGAGAAGAGGAATGTCCCTCTCAATAGGGAAGTGCACAGCCTTTGAAATTATCACCACGAAAGATAGCTGGTACGTGGTTGATCCGGAGATACACAGCAATGGTGAACAAATTGCATACTGCGGCCCTGCGCAGTCGTTGGTATACTTAGGTATACAAGTCACTCCCTGGGAAGGAGTAGTTACGAAGCACGAAGCAATAGTGCGATTAAGGGAGACTCTCCCAAGAATCAAAAGGCTGGCCTTAAAGCCGCATCAAAAGCTCGAACTCTTGGCACGATATGTTCTGCCACACTTTTTATACGCTTTCACCGCAGGTACAATAAGTACCGCAGAACTTAAAACCCTGGACCAAACATTAAGGACGGCGGTGAAAGACATGCTGCACTTGCCGATGAGTACGGCAGATGGCCTGCTGTACGCAGCAAAACGGGATGGAGGTTTAGGCTTTCCCATGCTCGAAAAGGTTGTAACGTCCGCAACCTTAAAAGCCGGTGTTCGCTTTATGACGGAGAGCGACCCGGCAATTAAAGCCCTAGTGCTGGCATCGGGGCTGGAGGTTAAACTAAAGCGCATGGCGCATGTAGCCAAGCTTGGCTGGCCTATACAATCGATTAAACAAATTGACAGTTACAAAAAAAAAGCCAAGGCTGAGGAATGGGAAAAATGGGCGACGTTGCCCTCTCAAGGCAAAGGAGTACGAGCATATAAGGGCGATAAGATTGGGAATGAATTTTTATATCGTCCCAACCTGCTAAAGCCCAGCAGATTTATCACAGCGCTCAAATTGAGGGCGAACGTAGCGGCAAATAAAGTGTCGCTGAACAGAGCAGCTAAGAATAACCAGGTTCTGTGCCGATACTGTAAATCACGGCCAGAGACGCTGGGTCACATACTGGGGCAGTGCATATACACTAAGTCTGGTCGCATCAAACGACATAATGAAATACGCGACTATATAGAACGCCATGTCCTAGCACAGCGAGGCATGAGCGTAACTAAAGAAGCAAGGCTGCAGGACCCTCAGCTTCAGAATCTCCAACCTGACCTGATTATACAACACCAGGGAAGGGTCTTTGTGGTTGATGTCACAGTATGCCATGAAGATGAGGATCTCTTGGAGGGAGGAATGAAGGCAAAGTTGGCCAAGTATGCATCCCTAGAAGGCCCGCTAAAAGCTGTATTAGGGGCGAAAGACTTTGATACTTCCGATTGTAATCGGAACGCGAGGTATAATGACCCAAGCTACTGTTGCCTGTCTACAAAAGCTGCAAATCAAAGACAGAGGCCCGCTGAGAACGCTATCACTGCTGGCGCTCAGGAGCTCAGTAGAGTTGTACCATATGTTTATGGACTACAACGCGCAACTGCGCTTCAACAGCACCGATGATGCTGATTAAAACTCTTGGCACTAGCTCACTGATGTGCAGTTTTATACAATGACGATGACCATGGGTCTGACCAGCCCAAATTTAACTTATTTATTTATTTATTTATTTGGGAGCCTTCTACACTCCCGATTTTAAATGCTGACGGCACTTTTGCCGATTGACTTCAGTGATGCGAGTCGTTCGTGACGGGGCAACGAACGGCGGCAGAGCCGTGTGACCGAGCCGCCACGGCACACGGGCGGACACCTCCACGATGGTTCCCCGCGGTAACGGCAAGGGCAGGCCGGCTAAGTTCCGCTTCCTCAGTCTGAGGACTCTGCTTAATAATTTTTCCGAGCCCGTACGCAGGAATCCTGCGGCAGGTCAGTCAGACGGGTTTCCCTCCTGCGGGAGGAACTGCCAAGAGTGCTAGATAGATAGCCTCAATAGATAGAAAGAACAAAAGTTGTGCTGGATGATATCCTAATTGTTGTTTGGGTACCCTGTTGCGCAAAGGAGCTAGCCAATAGTTAACTGCAGGCTAGCTCAGGCCAGGGCCCGTTGTTAGCAGGAACCGCACTGACACTAAGCGGTAAGACGCGCCAAAAGGCGTGATTCAAATAGCCAAATGCCTCGTCATCTAATTAGTGACGCGCATGAATGGATTAACGAGATTCCCACTGTCCCTATCTACTTACCTCAGGGGTCCCTGGTTGTCTATTAGGCACTAGGTACACGGGTTTAGCGCACCCGGGGTTCCGAGCTCATCAGCACCGTAATCCTCGGCAGTCTGTGGTCATGTCTCGCGGGCTGTTGGGGGACGGGGGGCTTTGGCTTCACCGCCCGAACCTGCGAGGATGGTTAGCTCTTTAAAAACCTAACATCAACAATCGCGGGAGTAGCCATGACTCTCCGATGCGTGCACATAAGGCTCGGTGCAATTTACAGGGCAGTAACTGTCTATGACTCCTTCTAGGTGTCAGAAATGATTCGTCTACACGACGCTGAGTGTTGCTTTGGCATTTTGGTAGTAACTTTCTAACATACAAGAGGTGTCAGAAATAACGCGTCTACGCGACGCTCTGTGTTGCTTCGGCTGTTCGGCAATTCCTATCTCGTCGAGACCCGGTTATGGTCGGGGGTCACGCTCGCCTGCGCGCCCGATCACCCGGGGTAGTCAACTAATTATACGGGCCGTCTCTAGGCGTGCTCGCAGCTTCTGTCTGGGTCCCGAAATGGGTAATCGGGCCATGTAAGCCGACGTCAAGTCACCGAGAAAACCCACACGGTCAGTGCGGTGACACTTAGCCTGGTTTACGAGCGCTATATAGTAAAAAAGCTTACTCGACTAAGCCGTGACGTAGCGTAGGACTAAGCCAGTTTCAAAGCTAAATGTGTTCCTGAAACATAAAAAGGAGAGATTAATTCAAGACGGCTAAAGGTCTGTCGATTTACTTACCTTCTCGGCGGGTAATGGTAAAACCGAGTGGCGACCGATAATTTTGCGAAGTTCGAATATTATCGAGAGTATATGTGGTTAAATAGCCTTCCGCCCGACGTAAAGTGCCAAAATTAACTAGATTGATTGTTCTGGGTTAGCTTACGTTCGGTTAGGTCTGGAGGGGTATGGCTGTCCGGTTACAGTCTTAAAGCCACGAAAAGCGTAGTGCACGGCTGCGCAATACACGTAAGAACCTGCAAGTCACCGAGAAAACCCACACGGTCAGTGCGGTGACACTTAGCCTGGTTTACGAGCGCTATATCGTAAAAAAGCTTACTCGACTAAGCCGTGACGTAGCGTAGGACTAAGCCAGTTTCATAGCTGGGTATCTCTCCGTAGATATGTGATGCACCCAGTCTGGCTTGAAGTCCGTCCCGACAGGAGTTTGTGAGTAATGAGATGGTCTAAAACTGTTTCACTCTTCTACTGTGGAGCATCACCTGCGGCGGGGGAGCGAGACACTAGCGACGAGGCGGTCTATTTTGACCGCCCTCAGGGGTGAGTCCATGACCACCCTCAGGGGCGGGTCTGTGATTGCCTGTTAGTCGCTTTAAGATACACAAGTAAACAAGGTGATGTGGAGGGCAGCCACTGCAGCCGTACGCGACGTGTCGGCTACCTGATGGAACAAAGACGACAACCACGCATCCCAGGCGGGAAAGCGCGGGGCCCTATCATCGAAGAGCCACGTACGACACAGTAGAATGTAAGTTAGGATTAAGTAACGCGATTAGGTCTGCCGAGCGACGGCGCATATAAGGATAGCATCTCCTTTTAACGATTCACATTATTTAAGTTGTTCGCTGGCACGTTAAGCGCCCGGCTCGACCATGAGTATTGTTTATTTGTTAGCGCGTAGATTGCGATACCGCGCGTATAACATAAGGCGTCGTGCCACACTCAGACGTCGGACCGGGAACGTTCGTACCCGAACTAGCGAAAAAACGCGACTACAATCAAGTCCATTGACGACATACGGGGGCGCGTACGCAAAGGGTCAAACCACGCGAGCCGCGCGACTAAATAGCCACCGGTGCCGAACCACAGAGTCGTAAAATGGGGGCACGCGCAAAGAGCGTCGCAATCCGAGCACTGGGTGGCGTGATGGCGAACCATGCGTCATCCACGGGAAAAAACCCACGGTGCCCCAAGAGCGAGACATGGCACACCGTTGGAACAAGTCGCCGCCGAAATCCGACCGCCCGTGCGGAAGTTGTGGGGACAGTCCGCGAAATCGATACCCGGACACCGGAAGCGGAAACCAAGACCGGTTGGTAGTCCGTGGGGGTCGTAGAAACGAGCACCGGGGGTCGCCGTTAAGATCTGACCACTCAGACGGAAGTTACGGGGACGGTCCGCGAATTCGATACCCGGACACCGGATGCGAAAACCGAGTCCGGATGATAGTTCTTAGGGATCGTAGAAGCGAGCACCGGAGGTCGCCGTTAAGATCTGACCACCCAGACGGAAGTTACGGGGACGGTCCGCGAATTCAATACCCGGACACCGGATGCGAAAACTAAGTCCGGAATGTAGTCAGTAGGGATCCTAGAAGTGAGCACCGGGGGTCGCCGTCAACGTCGGGCGACACAAAATCGAACGGGACGTATTTTTTAGGAAGTCAGTCCGGATGCCTCTATAGGGATGTAAGAGGGGCCGGACACGCGGGTCAGCGATGTAAAAAGTCCAAAATCCCGGGGGGTGGAAAACCACTACCCGGGCATCGAGAAAGTGCGTCGCACTTATAGCATAACATGTGAAAATTTCCGTCACGAACATCTGGCGTGACCGCAAGCGGTAAACACCTATTGTAACTGCGTAGCGTGGAAAATTACCGAAAGAGAAAGCGGCCGCGATACCGTAGTAGGGATAGAATATCGAAAGTGGGGAGCCACAGCGCAGAGGAATACTCGAGGCAGTCTCTCGTGGGCGCTCGTAGAGGTAACACCGGTCTCGCGCGTATGTCCCGACGTGTCGTAGTAATTATCGCGACAGTGATCCGGCTTACAAAATTAGATTACCCCAGCGTCCGAAACAAACGGGAACGCCCGCATAACGCGTTAAAAGTCGCCGATACGAAAGGCGAACGGTATTATAGTGCCGAAACGGAAATTACGCACTTAGCGAGACGTGCGACCGCCATCTTGCGCGGAATAAATAAATGTGTACAACCAGCTGTGTAAAACAAGCATTGTGAATAAATGAAATAATCATTTGTGAAAATTACGACGAAGTCGCAATTACTTACCTTACACTTACCTGATTAAACGGAGGGCAGCCATCTTGGAGAAGCGGCGATCCGGGTCGAGGATTACTATCGGTGCATCAACGGAGGGACCAGCGGACGTGGCATCCGTGGCGGAAACCTAAAAATAATCAGTATTAATTAAGTTGATCAACCACGTCACTCATACTTACCTGGTGAGAGCGGTGGTCGGCCATCTTGTGAACGCGACGGTCCTGGGCGACGCGCAAGAGCGATGATCCATGGGACGGCGACGCAGATGAGGCACCCGCGGCGAGAACCCAAAAATAATCAATATTAATTAAGTTGATTAACCACGTTACTCATACTTACCTGGTGAGAGCGGTGGTCGGCTATCTTGTGAACGCGATGATCCTGAGCGGCGCGCAGCAGCGATGATCCATGGGACGGCGGCGCAGATAAAGCACCCGCAATGTGAACCTGAAAATAAAAGGAGTTAATTAGGTTGATTAACCATTGGTACTGTAACTTACCCGATAAAGCGGTGGTCAGCCATCTTGATCCCCCGTTGGCATAGGCAGGTGATTAGTATCGGTGATCCGAGAGGAGGCGCTAGAGATGCGGCATCCGTGACAGGAATCTGAAAAGGAGATTGTTTAAACAAATTGGTTAACCATAATATCATAGATACTTACCTTCTCGGTGGAATTAGGATAAACCGAGTGGCGACCGATGACTTATAGGACAAAATAGTATGTCCCGTAGCCCGATTACGTACCGTTCGGTTACACCACCACGTAAATAGCCGAAGCAACACGCCGCGGTGCCGTTACGGCACCACTGGCTTTCGTTCCCGAAAGCAACACGCCGCGAGCGAACTTAGAGTCCTCGGGCGCCGCGCGCGTTTGCTTCTCGAAAGCAACACGCCGCGATTAGACTTTGCGGTTGCTCAAAGCAACACGCCGCGGAAAACTTTAAGTTGGGGCTCTGTCCTTGGCTGCGTGCCAGGCACCGCTATCTCTACAGCATGTCATATCTTGACATCAGGCGATAAGTGGCGTTGCTGCCTAACAACTAAAGCAACACGCCGCAGCGGCTTGAAGTTTCCACCTAGTCTGTGTTGCTGACCAACATCCAAAGCAACACGCCGCCCGGGACTTTGAGTTTCGCTAATCCCCGAAAGCAACACGCCGAGGAGAAACTTATACATATGCTGCACGAGATCCAAAGCAACACGCGGCGTGAAACTTTGAAACTTTCTTTTATTGGGCGACGTGCCTTATTTGCAACATCAATGAGAGTCGTGGCTACAGGCTGCTGAAGCGCAACGCATAGCCTATCACAGCCGAGTCGAACTCCACCTCCTATGGTTCCTGCTGGGGCCGCCTGTGGGTCGCACTGTCGCCAGGGCGGGGCCGACGGAGTTAAGACGAAACGCGGAATTTCCTCGTTGCGCGGGCCAGTATGGTTGCTACCGGGTTTTTCCGGAAAGGAACGTCCTAAGCTCAAGGTGGTATTGGGAACTCGTGCCGAAGGCTGCATGGCCGCGAGGACGGTAAAAACTGCGCGGTCTCTAACGAACCCCCCCGGGGCACCAGTCGCGACCCCGGTGGTATTCAAACGCCTTACCTAGGGAGCGGGGTAGTACCTAGGCGGACCTGGAATTTCTCCGATACTCGTGGGACCAGATATGAATATGAATGACAAACAAAAGACTACAAACTTGGCTGCAAAAAAGGTTGACGGATCTAAGGCGATTACAAGGTTACTGATTAAGGATAAAATTATAAAAAAGAGCCAGGTTAAACCTACCCCGGAATTGGAGGCCCTTCAGAAAGAGGTGTTCGAGAGAAGAGGCTCGGTGAACAGATCGCCGCCTGCCTTGGCTGGGTCCGGCTCGAGCGGCTCGGTGAAGGAGGATTCAACGTCTACGAATCAGGAAGAGGTATCGTATGACCTCCTAATGTACGATGGGATGGATGATGCGCTCGATGCCCCTGCCCAGGAGAGAACGCTTGGTGTGTCGGGCAGTAAAGAGTGCACGGTAGACGTTACACGACTGGATGGTAAGTCCTGCAATGGTAGTACTGGTAGCTGCGATGAGGATTGTGGCAGCGCTAGTCGTAAAGAAATGTCCGTGATGCAGGTGCACGAAATCAGAGGTAGACTAAGAAGTGTTCTTGAGGATCCCAGTGCCAAATTTAGCAGGTCGGCGGCACAGAAAGTGACGGAGATATTTGACGAGGTGACCCTGCTGGTAGCGCAGATGGGCTGCGACAACTCGTTTTTGAGGGGTCGCCTAGCGGAGAGGACCGAAAGCAGGAAGCCGCCACCATCCTTCTCGGAGGTGGTCAGAAGACAAGGCGGTCCACCCGTGCCGGTGTCCGAAAAGAAGGCTGTGCGTGTTCCCGAGAAAAGCTTTTCTGTTGTGGTCGCAAGCAATGAGAAGGATGCTTCGGCGGATGCGGTAAAGAAGGCACTTTTGAATGTAATCGACCCAGTTGTCGATAAGATTAGGGTCAAGAATATTAGGAAGACCAAGGATGGCAAGGTGTTGGTACAAGCGCACTCTAAATCTGATGTGGACAGGATAATGTCCAACGAGAAGATCAGAGATCAGGGTCTCACGGCTGCCCCTCCGGCTGTCAAAAGACCGAGGCTGATCTTGTTTGATGTGCCCAAAGAGATGGAGGTGGAGAGTATAAAGCGCGCCATGATCAGGCAAAACCCTGAACTGGCGGGCTCGAATGAAAAATCGTTAAAAAAGGACTGCGATTTTCGCTTTAAAATGGGGAGAAGAGACCTGGATACGGTCAACTGGGTGATGGAGGTATCACCGGACGTGAGGCGCAGGCTTTTAAACGCGTCGAAAATTTATGTCGGCTGGCGGCGCTGCAGGGTGCTCGATTTCACATCGCTCACGAGATGCTACAAGTGTCTTGACCTAGCGCATGTGGCGAGGCACTGCAGAGCCGAAGAGGAGGTCTGCAACCACTGTGGTCTGGATGGCCATCGGCGAGATAAATGTCCGAACTTGGCAAAACCGAAGGCATGTGGACTCTGCAGAAGACGTGGGCGCCCGCACAACCATGCGCTGGAGGACAAAAATTGTCCCTCCTACGCAATTGCCAGAATGAGGAATGAAAGGGCTACTGATTATGGTTAGTAGGAACGCTCTGGATGCCTCGAGTATGAATGTTATACAGTGTAATTGTCAAAGAGCGTATGCGGTGATGTGTGATCTGGGTGAGGTGTTGTGTGAGCGTCGTGTGAGTGTGGCACTGCTGCAGGAACCGTATGTAAGGGGAGGACGAGTAGTGGGACTCCCCCTAAGGATGGATGTGATTGTAAGTGAGAGTGAGAATGTTAAAGCAGCAGTGGTGGTGAATGATCCCAATCTCGATGTAATGTGTGTAAGGGAGTGTACGAATGAGTATGGTGTGTGCGTATGGCTGAAGGGGGACTTTGGTGAGATGTATGTGGTGTCCGTGTATTTCCGGTTCGGTGAGGATATCGAACCGTACCTGGCCTACATGGACAGTGTGCGGATGGTAGTCCAGGGAAAGCGTGTGTTGATTGGAATGGATGCGAATGCCATCTCCCCTTTGTGGTACAGCAAAGGTGGCGGTGGCGGTAGAGAGAGTGAAATGCGTGGCAGAGTGCTTGAGGAATGGATAATTGCGAATAGTATGACTGTGCTGAATGAGCCGAGCGAGAGTTACACGTTTAGCGGACCCAACGGGAAAAGCGATATTGATGTGACTCTCGTAAATGATGCGTTTGCGGGGTGCCAATTTGAATGGGAAGTGAAGAGTGACTGGGGTATCAGCGATCACAATGTGTTGCTGATACGTATACTGTATGGTGAGAATGTTGAAACAAATGAGGTTGCGTGCAAGTGGGTGTGTAAGAACGTAGACTGGGAAGGATATATAAGCGATCTGAGAGAGTGTGCGTCGGAAAAAGGAGCGACGGTAGTGGATGAGAGAGATGCGGATAGACTGGCAGAGCTAGTGACATCGTGGATCCTGAGGGCGAATGATAGAAGAATGAAAAGGTATGCATGTAGGAATAAAAGGAAGCTTGTATGGTGGACGGATGAGTTGGAGCGAATGAAGAAGAATGTTAGAAAGTGTAGGCGTGCCTACCAACGAATGCGGAAAAGAGGTAGAGAGTTTGCGGAGGAATGGCTGAATGCTTACAGGGGTGCTGTGAGCTTATACAAAAGAGAGATGTGGAGAGTGAAAGAGGAAAACTGGAGACAGTTTGTGCGTGAGAAAGGAAATCAGGATCCGTGGGGCGATGTGTATAAAGTGTGTATGGGAAAGTATGGACGTGTTAGGCTGTGGTATGAAGGTGGGCGAAAGGACAACGAGTACGTGGAAAGAGAGTGTATGTGTACTGTTGGATCGCTTCTTCCCAGCTGCGGAAATGGTAGTTGAGCGAATGGCTGCAAATGAACCTAGGGAGACTGAGAGATCGTTTGACTGGGATGAGGTGGATGAGGCGGTGAAAGAGATGAAAGTGGGAAAGGCACCCGGGTTGGATGGGATAAGTGTGGAAATGGTACGAACGGTTTGGCGAGCAATTCCTGAATGGTTGAAGAGGGTGTATGATGTGTGTCTGAGTACAATGCGTTTTCCCGTGGCATGGAAGACTGCGAGAGTGATTGTGCTGCTAAAGTCCCCGGAGAAAGTGAAATCGGACCCTGGGTCGTATCGGCCGATCTGCCTGTTGTCTGTGCTTGGAAAAGTGTTGGAGCGAATGATGGTAAAAAGGCTTGGACGGTTGATGAGTGGTAGAATGTGTGATGCACAGCACGGGTTTGTGAGAGGCCGATCGACGGAGAGTGCGTGGAACCGTGTGCGTGAGTGTGTGGATGGATCAGAACAGAAGTATGTATTAGGTATATTTGTGGATTTCCAGGGTGCGTTTGACAACCTAGAGTGGAAGCGTGTGCTTGAGAGATTGCGTGATGTGGGGTGTGAGGAGATTGGGTTGTGGGAGAGTTATTTTGATGAAAGACGAGTGTGTATGTCTGATGTGACTGAGACGGTATGGAAGGAGGTCCGGCGGGGCTGCCCGCAGGGTTCCATCGGTGGTCCCGACATATGGGATCTTCTGATGGATCTGTTGCTGTGGCGGCTCCGTGAGCTCGGATATGATCCGGTTGCGTACGCGGACGACCTGTTCGTGCCCGTCGAGGGACAGAGCCGAGTGGACCTGGAGAGAAAGGGGACTGAGTGTATGAGTATTGTGAGTGAGTGGGGTATGAATGTGGGTGTAAAGGTGTCCGAGAGCAAAACGGTCATGATGCTCATGAAGGGCAGGCTCTCGGGCGCGAGGCATCCGAGCGTATATGTAAATGGAAAATTGGTAAAATATGTGTATTGTGTGAAGTATCTGGGTGTATGGGTGGGTGAGCGAATGAGTTTTAAGCCGCACCTGGAGTGTTTAAGAAAGAAGTGTGCGAATGTGGTGGGTAAGTTGCGTCGAGTGATGAGGTGTGAATGGGGTTTGCGCAAAAGAGCATTGAGTGTAATATATAAAGGATTGTTTGCTGCGTGTGTGATGTATGGTGCGAGTGTGTGGTATGAAGTGATGAGATTTAAGTATGCGCGTGATACGATAAACAGGTGCCAGAGAGTAGCTCTGAGCGCCTGTCTGAATGTGTGTAGGACGGTCTCCACGGAGGCCATGCAGGTTCTGATGGGTGGTCTTCCGTGGGATCTGGAATGTGTGAGAAGGGATGTGTGTTATAAGATTAAGAATGGATTGAAAATGAGTGAAGATGATATTGTGAGCAACCGTGAGATGAGCGAAAGAGATGTGGATGAGTGTATGGACTGAGTGAGTGCGAGATTGTATGATGTATGGCAAGAGCGATGGAATGAAAGTGAGAATGGAAGAGTAACGTATAACTTTATACGGAATGTAAGGTTCGCAGAAAAATGTAGGGAGTTTGAGCCGAGCTTGTGGTTAGGGTACATCCTAACCGGGCACGAAAGTATGAATGCTTTTTTGTATAAACGTGGTTTGGCTGAGTTTGAGAGATGTGCGTGTGGATCAGAATGCGAGGACTGGAAGCATGTTATGATTGAATGTGACTTGTATGAGGATGTAAGGAACTTGGATGAGTGGGGTGTGCTGGTGCGTGAGGATGGTAGTGTGGATGTAGGTAGCGTGTTGGAATGTAAGGAAAGATATGAGAGTCTGAGCAGGTTTGCGGCTTGTGTGTTTCAGAGAAGGATGAGAGCGAGCGTGTGAATGGGTTGTACGAAAAATGCAAGGAGGGACAGGGCTGGTTGAAAGGCTACGCCGATTCCAGCTCCGGTCCTTTGGAGAGTAGCGTCTCCACATACCTGAGGCGCTGGCTAACCAGTGCCGGGATGTAGGAAGCCCGAACTGGGAGTAGTTTAGGCTACGAAGATATGACCAGTGATCTTAACTGGTACCACAGGGACCGGGTGCCCAGGGAGCTTGCTCCCGCCGGTCGCGAGTAGGACCATCGTGGTGGTAGTGGTTTACAGCCGCATGCTGGCTAGAGTCTCCTCGCAAGAGTGAGATTCGGCGGGTGAGCTGCGTGCCAACAGCTCGGGTGCCAGCCTGCACAGCTGGTAGAGCGTGGATAGTCGCTCGCCTCGACCAGTAGGTGCCGGTGGATCCAACAATCCACTGGTAAACTGGTAGTACATTGCCTCGGCAGGTACGCGCTGATTGGGCGTATCCCAATTTCTCGCCCATGAGGGTCGTGTGGGTTAGGCTCTCGGAGCAGGTACTGCACGTAAAATCAATAAACATTATCTGTCCCTATCTACTATCTAGCGAAACCACTGCCAAGGGAACGGGCTTGGAAAAATTAGCGGGGAAAGAAGACCCTGTTGAGCTTGATTCTAGTCTGGCACTGTAAGGAGACATGAGAGATGTAGCATAAGTGGGAGATGGCAACATCGCCGGTGAAATACCACTACTTTCATCGTTTCCTTACTTACTCGGTTAGGCGGAGCGCGTGCCCCGAGGGCTTCGTGCCCCGGTGGTCACGGTGTTCTAGAGCCAAGCGTGTCAGAATGGCGTGAGGCTTCGGCCGATCGCCGTTAATACTCCCGCGTGATCCGATTCGAGGACACTGCCAGGCGGGGAGTTTGACTGGGGCGGTACATCTGTCAAAGAATAACGCAGGTGTCCTAAGGCCAGCTCAGCGAGGACAGAAACCTCGCGTAGAGCAAAAGGGCAAAAGCTGGCTTGATCTCGATGTTCAGTACGCATAGAGACTGCGAAAGCACGGCCTATCGATCCTTTTGGCTTGAAGAGTTTTCAGCAAGAGGTGTCAGAAAAGTTACCACAGGGATAACTGGCTTGTGGCGGCCAAGCGTTTATAGCGACGTCGCTTTTTGATCCTTCGATATCGGCTCTTCCTATCATTGCGAAGCAGAATTCGCCAAGCGTCGGATTGTTCACCCGCCAACAGGGAACGTGAGCTGGGTTTAGACCGTCGTGAGACAGGTAAGTTTTACCCTACTGATGACTAGTCATTGCGATAGTAATCCTGCTCAGTACGAGAGGAACCGCAGGTTCGGACATTTGGTTCACGCACTCGGTCGAGCGGCCGGTGGTGCGAAGCTACCATCCGTGGGATTATGCTTGAACAGCCTCTAAGGCCGTATCCTCTCTAGTCAAAGGTGGCAATGATATCTCTAGGAGTCTCGTGAGCCGAAAGGCTCAAAACAATGTGACACTACTAGGCGGCCGGTCCACGGACCGGTCGTCGCACGAGCCCGGTTTGCCTTACGGCGCCTTTGCCCGTCGTCGGGATCTCACCGCTACGACGGCACGGTGTCTAACGGTCGAACATGAGTTTCGCGAGTTCGATGTCGAGACTCGGAATCGTCTGTAGACGACTTAGGTACCTGGCGGGGTGTTGTACTCGGTAGAGCAGTTACCACGCTGCGATCTGTTGAGACTCAGCCCTCGGCTTGGGGATTCGTCTTGTCGGTTAGACGAGACCCCACACGCACTAGGCGACGAAAGCAACACGCCGCTGGTGGACTTTGACAGAGTTCCGTCGAAGCGGCAAAAGCAACACGCCGCACGCGGACTTAGAAAATTCTCGCTCCTGCGGCACCGGAGGTAACGACCGTGATTGAAAGTCTCATTACAAGAACCCTAATTAACGGTCTGACACTTGTCGTTTTGCTTCGGTTTGGCGTCTTCTCACCTCTCGACGCCGTCCCCGTAGTGTCGATTCGCGTTTCCGTGCGTAAACGCGACCGGAGATCACGACGGCGAAAGCAACACGCAGCACGCGGACTTAGTCGCGCGCGACGAAAGCAACACGCCGCGCGAGCCGGCGTGGGCCAGAATAATTTCGCACGAGTCCCGCCGGAGGTACCGACGGCAAAGCAGCACGCCGCTCGCGGACTATTGTCTCTCTAGAGAGGTGCCGGAGGTACCGACCGCAGAGCAACGCGCCGCTGTCGGACTTTGTCTTTCCGGTGGTGTTCGGAGGTATCGACGGCAAAGCAACACGCCGCGTGGGGACTTGGAATATTCTCGCTCTTTCGACGCCGGACGTAACGACCGTGATTGAGAGTCTTATTACGAGTACCCTAATTAACGGTCATACACATGTCGCTTTGCTTCGGTTTGACGTCTTGTCATATCCCGACGTCGCCGTCGAAGTCGCAGTTCGCATGTCCGTGCGTTAGCGCGACCGGAGATCAAGACGGCGAAAGCAACACGCCGCGCGTGGACTTGGAATATTCTCGCTCTTGCGGCACCGGAGGTAACGACCGTGATTGAGAGTCTCATTACAAGTACCCTAATTAACGGTCTGACACTTGTCGTTTTGCTTCGGTTTAGCGTCTTGTCACGATCCTACGCACGGCCGCTTATGGGCGCAGGCGTCGAATTACCGAGACCATCGGGACTTGGCCGCTGAGAGCGGCCTTCGCCGTCGTGATCTCCGGTCGCGCTAACGCACGGAAACGCGAATCGACACTACGGGGACGGCGTCGAGAGGTGTCTCGACGCCGTCCCCGTAGTGTCGATTCGCGTTTCCGTGCGTTAGCGCGACCGGAGATCACGACGGCGAAGGCCGCTCTCAGCGGCCAAGTCCCGATGGTCTCGGTAATTCGCCGCCTGCGCCCATAAGCGGCCGTGCGTAGGACCGTGCGTCGCCGACCGCTCGTCCGGCCGGTTGGGTACTATAAGGGGTGCGGTGCGCTCGGCGAGCCGAGCGACACGAGCGATACGTACGGTCGTGTTTCTCGCGTATCGTACGTTCCGTAAGGAATGTTTTAACGCTCTTACGATGGAAACCACGAATGATGGAAGCACGTACGGGATCGTTCTTCTTTCGAAGTCGACTCGTCGCTTCTGGGATATGCGTGCCGTAGAGGCACACAACGGTATACTCGTCGGCGGGAACGCTCGTTCGCCCCGACCATGCCCGTTCGCTCGCACCGTCGATCGCACCGTAAACAAATTTTGTTTCACGAACACAGCATTGCCACGAGTCGGTGTCGAAAGACCGAATGGCTCATATGTGGCGCGCACACAGTGTTGGACGCGCGATCTTCCCTCGTTCTCAGACGAACGTGATCGGATGTATCGTCGCGCTTACTGAACATCAACTCCACGGATACGAGTGGCGGAAGGAAATCTTCGCGATTTCGCTTCCCGCTTACTTGTACGCCTTAGCGAAATTTTTCAACCGGTGATGCCTGAACGGGCTGCCACCGGTTGTGTGACCAAGTTCCTCGACGTCTCAGCATCGCTTCGTCGATCTAGCGTCAGGGCTAGGCGGCATTACGCCGCCACTATGGGAGAATGAGAACACAAAATGTATATATGATTTTTATACTAAATGCGATACAATATAACAGAGTGTCGTCGACCGGCTTTACAAAGACCGGCGGCAATAGCACGACACCACACACGGCTACTCTCTCTCCTTCCAGAGAGAGCTGCTAGCCGGAGCTGTGTGCGCTCGTTCGTCGTCCGCGTGCAACGCGCGCGGACGCGACGGGCGCGTGTCGCTCGTTCTCACGAGCGAGCG
>JASTWQ010001172.1:0-15000 GCA_035220615.1 Leptothorax acervorum
CCCAGAACATCTAAGGGCATCACAGACCTGTTATTGCTCAATCTCGTGCGGCTAGAAGCCGCCTGTCCCTCTAAGAAGATTTGTTTGTACGTTGGTAGTAAAAACCCGCCGGCCGAAGCCGGGGGCCTTCGAGATACCATAAGGTACGCCTATTTAGCAGGCTAGAGTCTCGTTCGTTATCGGAATTACCAGACAAATCGCTCCACCAACTAAGAACGGCCATGCACCACCCACCCACCGAATCAAGAAAGAGCTATCAATCTGTCAATCCTTCCGGTGTCTGGGCCTGGTGAGGTTTCCCGTGTTGAGTCAAATTAAGCCGCAGGCTCCACTCCTGTGGTGCCCTTCCGTCAATTCCTTTAAGTTTCAGCTTTGCAACCATACTTCCCCCCGGAACCCAAAGCTTTGGTTTCCCGGAAGCTGCCCGCCGAGTCATCGGAGGAACTTCGGCGGATCGCTAGCTGGCATCGTTTATGGTTAGAACTAGGGCGGTATCTGATCGCCTTCGAACCTCTAACTTTCGTTCTTGATTAATGAAAAACATTTTTGGCAAATGCTTTCGCTTCTGTCCGTCTTGCGACGATCCAAGAATTTCACCTCTAACGTCGCAATACGAATGCCCCCATCTGTCCCTATTAATCATTACCTCGGGGTTCCGAAAACCAACAAAATAGAACCGAGGTCCTATTCCATTATTCCATGCACGCAGTATTCAGGCGAGGATAGCCTGCTTTAAGCACTCTAATTTGTTCAAAGTAAACGTACCGGCCCGACTCGACACTCAGTAAAGAGCACCGCGACGGGATATTAGTTGGGCCGCCCCTCGCGAGGCTAAGCCCACCGGTAGGACGTCCCACATCACGCCAGTTAAACACCGCGAGCGGTGAACCGACGGTGTGCGACACAGATTCAACTACGAGCTTTTTAACCGCAACAACTTTAATATACGCTATTGGAGCTGGAATTACCGCGGCTGCTGGCACCAGACTTGCCCTCCAATGGATCCTCGTTAAAGGATTTAAAGTGTACTCATTCCGATTACGGGGCCTCGGATGAGTCCCGTATCGTTATTTTTCGTCACTACCTCCCGTGCCGGGAGTGGGTAATTTGCGCGCCTGCTGCCTTCCTTGGATGTGGTAGCCGTTTCTCAGGCTCCCTCTCCGGAATCGAACCCTGATTCCCCGTTACCCGTTACAACCATGGTAGGCGCAGAACCTACCATCGACAGTTGATAAGGCAGACATTTGAAAGATGCGTCGCCGGTGCTAAGACCGTGCGATCAGCACAAAGTTATTCAGAGTCACCAAAGTAAACGGTGGACGCACGGAGACCGCACGCCACCGATTGGTTTTGATCTAATAAAAGCGTCCCTTCCATCACTGGTCGGGACTCTGTTTTGCATGTATTAGCTCTAGAATTACCACAGTTATCCAAGTAAATGTGGGTACAATCTAATGAACCATAACTGATTTAATGAGCCATTCGCGGTTTCACCTTAATTCGGCATGCACTGAGACATGCATGGCTTAATCTTTGAGACAAGCATATGACTACTGGCAGGATCAACCAGGGAGCTTCGTGCGTTCGGTCGCTCGCTCGTGAGAACGAGCGACACGCGCCCGTCGCGTCCGCGCGCGTTGCACGCGGACGACGAACGAGCGCACACAGCTCCGGCTAGCAGCTCTCTCTGGAAGGAGAGAGAGTAGCCGTGTGTGGTGTCGTGTTATTTTGCCGCCGGTCTTTGTAAAGCCGGTCGACGACACTCTGTTATATTGTATCGCATTTAGTATAAAGATCATATATACATTTTGTGTTCTCATTCTCCCATAGTGGCGGCGTAATGCCGCCTAGCCCTGACGCTAGATCGACGAAGCGATGCTGAGACGTCGAGGAACTTTGTCACAACCGGTGGTAGCCCGTTCAGGCATCACCGGCTGAAAAATTTCGCTAAGGCGTACAAGTAAGCGGGAAGCGAAATCGCGAAGATTTCCTTCCACCACTCGTATCCGTGGAGTTGATGTTCAGTAAGCGCGACGATACATCCGATCACGTTCGTCTGAGAACGAGGGAAGATCGCGCGTCCAACACTATGTGCGCGCCACATATGAGCCATTCGGTCTTTCGACACCGACTCGTGGCAATGCTGTGTTCGTGAAACAAAATTTGTTTACGGTGCGATCGACGGTGCGAGCGCGTGAGCGAACGGCATGGTCGGGGCGAACGAGCGTTCCCGCCGACGACGAGTATAATACCGTCGTTTTGTGCCTCTACGGCACGCATATCCCAGAAGCGACGAGTCGACTTCGTAAGAAGAACGATCCCGTACGTGCTTCCATCATTTCGTGGTTTCCATCGTAAGAGCGTTAAAACATTCCTTACGGAACGTACGATACGCGAGAAACGCGTCCGCACGACCGTACGTATCGCTCGTGTCGCTCGGCTCGCCGAGCGCACCGCACCTCTTATAGTACCCAACCGGCCGGACGGGCGGTCGGCGACGCACGGTCCTACGCACGGCCGCTTATGGGCGCCGGCGGCGAAATACCGAGACCATCGGGACTTGGCCGCTGAGAGCGGCCTTCGCCGTCGTGATCTCCGGTCGCGCGAAAGCACGGACATGCGAAACTGCGACTCCGAGGGCGACGTCGGGATATGACAAGACGTCAAACCGAAGCAAAGCGACAAGTGTATGACCGTTAATTAGGGTACTTGTAATGAAACGCAATCGCGGTCGTTACCTCCGGCGCCGCAAGAGCGAGAATTTTCTAAGTCCAGGCCCGGCGTGTTGCTTTCGCCGTCGTGATCTCCGGTCGCGCTTACGCACGGAAACGCGAATCGACACTACGGAGACGGCGTCGAGAGGTGACAAGACGCCAAACCAAAGCAAAATGACAAGTGTATGACCGTTAATTAGGGTACTTGTAATGAGACTCTCAATCACGGTCGTTACCTCCGGTGCCGCAAGAGCGAAAATTTTCTAAGTCCAGGCGCGGCGTGTTGCTTTCGCCGTTGTGATCTCCGGTCGCGCTAACGCACGGAAACGCGAATCGACACTACGGGGACGGCTTCCAGAGGTGACAAGACGCCAAACCGTAGCAAAACGACATATGTATGACCGTTAATTAGGGTACTTGTAATGAGACTCTCAATCACGGTCGTTACCTCCGGTGCCGCAAGAGCGAAAATTTTCTAAGTCCAGGCGCGGCGTGTTGCTTTCGCCGTCTTGATCTCCGGTCGCGCTAACGCACGGAAACGCGAATCGACACTACGGGGACGGCTTCGAGAGGTGACAAGACGCCAAACCGTAGCAAACGACAATGTATGACCGTTAATTAGAGGTACTTGTAATGAGACTCTCAATCACGGTCGTTACCTCCGGTGCCGCAAGAGCGAAAAATTTTCTAAGTCCAGGCGCGGCGTGTGCTTTCGCCGTCTTGATCTCCGGTCGCGCTAACGCACGGAAACGCGAATCGACACTACGGGGACGGCTTCGAGAGGTGACAAGACGCCAAACCGTAGCAAAACGACAAGTGTATGACCGTTAATTAGGGTACTTGTAATGAGACTCTCAATCACGGTCGTTACCTCCGGTGCCGCAGGAGCGAAAATTTTCTAAGTCCAGGCGCGGCGTGTTGCTTTCGCCGTCTTGATCTCCGGTCGCGCTAACGCACGGAAACGCGAATCGACACTACGGGGACGGCTTCGAGAGGTGACAAGACGCCAAACCGTAGCAAAACGACATATGTATGACCGTTAATTAGGGTACTTGTAATGAGACTCTCAATCACGGTCGTTACCTCCGGTGCCGCAAGGAGCGAAAATTTTCTAAGTCCAGGCGCGGCGTGTTGCTTTCGCCGTTGTGATCTCCGGTCGCGCTAACGCACGGAAACGCGAATCGACACTACGGGGACGGCTTCCGAGAGGGTGACAAGACGCCAAACCGTAGCAAAACGACATATGTATGACCGTTAATTAGGGGTACTTGTAATGAGACTCTCAATCACGGTCGTTACCTCCGGTGCCGCAGGAGCGAAATTTTCTAAGTCCAGGCGCGGCGTGTTGCTTTCGCCGTCGTGATCTCCGGTCGCGCTAACGCACGGAAACGCGAATCGACACTACGGGGACGGCTTCCAGAGGTGACAAGACGCCAAACCGTAGCAAAACGACATATGTATGACCGTTAATTAGGGTACTTGTAATGAGACTCTCAATCACGGTCGTTACCTCCGGTGCCGCAAGAGCGAAAATTTTCTAAGTCCAGGCGCGGCGTGTTGCTTTCGCCGTTGTGATCTCCGGTCGCGCTAACGCACGGAAACGCGAATCGACACTACGGGGACGGCTTCCAGAGGTGACAAGACGCCAAACCGTAGCAAAACGACATATGTATGACCGTTAATTAGGGTACTTGTAATGAGACTCTCAATCACGGTCGTTACCTCCGGTGCCGCAGGAGCGAAAATTTTCTAAGTCCAGGCGCGGCGTGTTGCTTTCGCCGTCTTGATCTCCGGTCGCGCTAACGCACGGAAACGCGAATCGACACTACGGGGACGGCTTCGAGAGGTGACAAGACGCCAAACCGTAGCAAAACGACAAGTGTATGACCGTTAATTAGGGTACTTGTAATGAGACTCTCAATCACGGTCGTTACCTCCGGTGCCGCAAGAGCGAAAATTTTCTAAGTCCAGGCGCGGCGTGTTGCTTTCGCCGTCTGTGATCTCCGGTCGCGCTAACGCACGGAAACGCGAATCGACACTACGGGGACGGCTTCCGAGAGGTGACAAGACGCCAAACCGTAGCAAAACGACATATGTATGACCGTTAATTAGGGTACTTGTAATGAGACTCTCAATCACGGTCGTTACCTCCGGTGCCGCAGGAGCGAAAATTTTCTAAGTCCAGGCGCGGCGTGTTGCTTTCGCCGTCTTGATCTCCGGTCGCGCTAACGCACGGAAACGCGAATCGACACTACGGGGACGGCTTCGAGAGGTGACAAGACGCCAAACCGTAGCAAAACGACAAGTGTATGACCGTAATTAGGGTACTTGTAATGAGACTCTCAATCACGGTCGTTACCTCCGGTGCCGCAGGAGCGAAAATTTTCTAAGTCCAGGCGCGGCGTGTTGCTTTCGCCGTCTTGATCTCCGGTCGCGCTAACGCACGGAAACGCGAATCGACACTACGGGGACGGCTTCGAGAGGTGACAAGACGCCAAACCGTAGCAAAACGACAAGTGTATGACCGTTAATTAGGGTACTTGTAATGAGACTCTCAATCACGGTCGTTACCTCCGGTGCCGCAGGAGCGAAATTTCTAAGTCCAGGCGCGGCGTGTTGCTTTCGCCGTCTTGATCTCCGGTCGCGCTAACGCACGGAAACGCGAATCGACACTACGGGGACGGCTTCGAGAGGTGACAAGACGCCAAACCGTAGCAAAACGACAAGTGTATGACCGTTAATTAGGGTACTTGTAATGAGACTCTCAATCACGGTCGTTACCTCCGGTGCCGCAGGAGCGAAAATTTTCTAAGTCCAGGCGCGGCGTGTTGCTTTCGCCGTCTTGATCTCCGGTCGCGCTAACGCACGGAAACGCGAATCGACACTACGGGACGGCTTCGAGAGGTGACAAGACGCCAAACCGTAGCAAAACGACAAGTGTATGACCGTTAATTAGGGTACTTGTAATGAGACTCTCAATCACGGTCGTTACCTCCGGTTGCCGCAAGAGCGAAAATTTTCTAAGTCCAGGCGCGGCGTGTTGCTTTCGCCGTCTTGATCTCCGGTCGCGCTAACGCACGGAAACGCGAATCGACACTACGGGGACGGCTTCGAGAGGTGACAAGACGCCAAACCGTAGCAAACGACAAGTGTATGACCGTTAATTAGGGTACTTGTAATGAGACTCTCAATCACGGTCGTTACCTCCCGGATGCCGCAGGAGCGAGAAATTTTCCTAAGTCCAGGCGCGGCGTGTTGCTTTCGCCGTCTTGATCTCCGGTCGCGCTAACGCACGGAAACGCGAATCGACACTACGGGGACGGCTTCGAGATGGTGACAAGACGCCAAACCGTAGCAAAACGACAAGTGTATGACCGTTAATTAGGGTACTTGTAATGAGACTCTCAATCACGGTCGTTACCTCCGGTGCCGCAGGAGCGAGAAATTTTCTAAGTCCAGGCGCGGCGTGTTGCTTTCGCCGTCTTGATCTCCGGTCGCGCTAACGCACGGAAACGCGAATCGACACTACGGGGACGGCTTCGAGAGGTGACAAGACGCCAAACCGTAGCAAAACGACATATGTATGACCGTTAATTAGGGTACTTGTAATGAGACTCTCAATCACGGTCGTTACCTCCGGTGCCGCAGGAGCGAAAATTTTCTAAGTCCAGGCGCGGCGTGTTGCTTTCGCCGTCTTGATCTCCGGTCGCGCTAACGCACGGAAACGCGAATCGACACTACGGGGACGGCTTCGAGAGGTGACAAGACGCCAAACCGTAGCAAAACGACAAGTGTATGACCGTTAATTAGGGTACTTGTAATGAGACTCCAAGTCACGGTCGTCACCTCCGGTGCCGCAGGAGCGAGAATTTTCTAAGTTCAGGCGCGGCGTGTTGCTTTCGCCGTTGTGATCTCCGGTCGCGCTTACGCACGGAAACGCGAATCGACACTACGGGGACGGCGTCGAGAGGTGACAAAACGCCAAACCGAAGCAAAACGACAAATGTATGACCGTTAATTAGGGTACTTGTAATGAGACTCTCAATCACGGTCGTTACCTCCGGTGCCGCGGGAGCGAAAATTTTCTAAGTTCAGGCGCGGCGTGTTGCTTTCGCCGTTGTGATCTCCGGTCGCGCTTACGCACGGAAACGCGAATCGACACTACGGGGACGGCGTCGAGAGGTGACAAGACGCCAAACCGAAGCAAAACGACAAATGTATGACCGTTAATTAGGGTACTTGTAATGAGACTCTCAATCACGGTCGTTACCTCCGGTGCCGCGGGAGCGAAAATTTTCTAAGTTCAGGCGCGGCGTGTTGCTTTCGCCGTCGGTACCTCCGGCGGGACTCGTGCGAAATTATTCTAAGTCCCACGCCTGCTCGCGCGGCGTGTTGCTTTCGTCGCACGCGAGACTAAGTCCGCGTGCGGCGTGTTGCTTTCGCCGTCGGTACCTCCGGCGGGACTCGTGCGAAATTATTCTAAGTCCCACGCCTGCTCGCGCGGCGTGTTGCTTTCGTCGCACGCGAGACTAAGTCCGCGTGCGGCGTGTTGCTTTCGCCGTCGGTACCTCCGGCGGGACTCGTGCGAAATTATTCTAAGTCCACGGCCTGCTCGCGCGGCGCTGTTGCTTTCGTCGCACGCGAGACTAAGTCCGCGTGCGGCGTGTTGCTTTCGCCGTCGGTACCTCCGGCGGTGACTCGTGCGAAATTATTCTAAGTTCCCACGCTCTGCTCGCGCGGCGTGTTGCTTTCGTCGCACGCGAGACTACGTCCGCGTGGGCGGCGTGTTGCTTTTCGCCGTCGGTACCTCCGGCGGGACTCGTGCGAAATTCGATTCTAAGTCCCACGCCTGCTCGCGCGGCGTGTTGCTTTCGTCGCACGCGAGACTAAGTCCGCGTGCGGCGTGTTGCTTTCGCCGTCGGTACCTCCGGCTGGGACTCGTGCGAAATTATTTCTAAGTCCCACGCACTGCTCGCGCGGCGTGTCTTGCGTTCGTCGCACGCGAGACTAAGTCCGCGTGCGGCGTGTTGCTTTCGCCGTCGGTACCTCCGGCGGGACTCGTGCGAAATTATTCTAAGTCCCACGCCTGCTCGCGCGGCGTGTTGCTTTCGTCGCACGCGAGACTAAGTCCGCGTGCGGCGTGTTGCTTTCGCCGTCGGTACCTCCGGCGGGACTCGTGCGAAATTATTCTAAGTCCCACGCCTGCTCGCGCGGCGTGTTGCTTTCGTCGCAACGCGAGACTAAGTCCGCGTGCGGCGTGTTTGCTTTCGCCGTCGGTACCTCCGGCGGGACTCGTGCGAAATTATTCTAGTCCCACGCCTGCTCGCGCGGCGTGTTGCTTTCGTCGCACGCGAGACTAAGTCCGCGTGCGGCGTGTTGCTTTCGCCGTCGGTACCGTCCGGCGGGACTCGTGGCGAAATTATTCTAAGTCCACGCCTGCTCGCGCGGCGTGTTGCTTTCGTCGCACGCGAGACTAAGTCCGCGTGCGGGCGTGTGCTTTCGCCGTCGGTACCTCCGGCGGGGACTCGTGCGAAATTATTCTAAGTCCCACGCCTGCTCGCGCGGCGTGTTGCTTTCGTCGCACGCGAGACTAAGTCCGCGTGCGGCGTGTTGCTTTCGCCGTCGGTACCTCCGGCGGGACTCGTGCGAAATTATTCTAAGTCCCACGCCTGCTCGCGCGGCGTGTTGCTTTCGTCGCACGCGAGACTAAGTCCGCGTGCGGCGTGTTGCTTTCGCCGTCGGTACCTCCGGCGGGACTCGTGCGAAATTATTCTAAGTCCCACGCCTGCTCGCGCGGCGTGTTGCTTTCGTCGCACGCGAGACTAAGTCCGCGTGCGGCGTGTTGCTTTCGCCGTCGGTACCTCCGGCGGGACTCGTGCGAAATTATTCTAAGTCCCACGCCTGCTCGCGCGGCGTGTTGCTTTCGTCGCACGCGAGACTAAGTCCGCGTGCGGCGTGTTGCTTTCGCCGTCGGTACCTCCGGCGGGACTCGTGCGAAATTATTCTAAGTCCCACGCCTGCTCGCGCGGCGTGTTGCTTTCGTCGCACGCGAGACTAAGTCCGCGTGCGGCGTGTTGCTTTCGCCGTCGGTACCTCCGGCGGGACTCGTGCGAAATTATTCTAAGTCCCACGCCTGCTCGCGCGGCGTGTTGCTTTCGACGCGCGAACTAAGTCCGCGTGCGGCGTGTTGCTTTCGCCGTCGGTACCTCCGGCGGGACTCGTGCGAAATTATTCTAAGTCCCAGGCGCGGCTGTTGCTTTCGCCGTCTTGATTTCGTCGCGCGCGCACGAAGTCGGCGTCGCACTACGGGTTGCTCTCGAGTGGTAAAGACGGCCAACCGTCGCGAAACGATTCTAAGTCGCCACGCCTGTAATCGCTCGGCGTCGTTACCTCCGTGCGCACGCGAAATTTTCTAAGTCCACGCGGCGTGTTGCTTTCGCCGTCTTGATCTCCCGTCGCGACTCGTGCGGCGCGAATCTAAGTCCGGGGACGCTTCGCGCGGGTGGCGCCTCCGTAGCAAACGACTCGTATGACCGTTAATTAGGGTCTTGTTGCGACTCTCAATCCGGTCGTTACCGCTCCGGTCCGGCACGTGCGAAATTATTCTAAGTCCCACGCGGCGTGTTGCTTTCGCCGCGCGTTGATGATCTCCGTCGCGCTACGCACGAAACGCGAATCGACCTCCGCGGGACGGCGTCGTTGACAAGACGCCAACCGTAGCAAAACGGGACTGTATGACCGTTAATTATTACTGTAATGAGACTCTCAATCACGGTCGTTACCTCCGGCCGCAGGAGCGAAATATTTTCTAAGTCCGGCGCGGCGTGTTGCTTTCGCCGTCGTGATCTCCGGTCGCGCTAACGCACGGTTGCGAATTGCGCCGTCGACGGCGGACTCGTTGCAAGTCGTCACACCGAGCGAAACGACAAGTGTTTGACCGCGTAATTAAGTACGGCGACTCGTCGGTACCTCCGGCGGGACTCGTGCGAAATTATTCTAAGTCCCACGCCTGCTCGCGCGGCGTGTTGCTTTCGTCGCACGCGAGACTAAGTCCGCGTGCGGCGTGTTGCTTTCGCCGTCGGTACCTCCGGCGGGACTCGTGCGAAATTATTCTAAGTCCCACGCCTGCTCGCGCGGCGTGTTGCTTTCGTCGCACGCGAGACTAAGTCCGCGTGCGGCGTGTTGCTTTCGCCGTCGGTACCTCCGGCGGGACTCGTGCGAAATTATTCTAAGTCCCACGCCTGCTCGCGCGGCGTGTTGCTTTCGTCGCACGCGAGACTAAGTCCGCGTGCGGCGTGTTGCTTTCGCCGTCGGTACCTCCGGCGGGACTCGTGCGAAATTATTCTAAGTCCCACGCCTGCTCGCGCGGCGTGTTGCTTTCGTCGCACGCGAGACTAAGTCCGCGTGCGGCGTGTTGCTTTCGCCGTCGGTACCTCCGGCGGGACTCGTGCGAAATTATTCTAAGTCCCACGCCTGCTCGCGCGGCGTGTTGCTTTCGTCGCACGCGAGACTAAGTCCGCGTGCGGCGTGTTGCTTTCGCCGTCGGTACCTCCGGCGGGACTCGTGCGAAATTATTCTAAGTCCCACGCCTGCTCGCGCGGCGTGTTGCTTTCGTCGCACGCGAGACTAAGTCCGCGTGCGGCGTGTTGCTTTCGCCGTCGGTACCTCCGGCGGGACTCGTGCGAAATTATTCTAAGTCCCACGCCTGCTCGCGCGGCGTGTTGCTTTCGTCGCACGCGAGACTAAGTCCGCGTGCGGCGTGTTGCTTTCGCCGTCGGTACCTCCGGCGGGACTCGTGCGAAATTATTCTAAGTCCCACGCCTGCTCGCGCGGCGTGTTGCTTTCGTCGCACGCGAGACTAAGTCCGCGTGCGGCGTGTTGCTTTCGCCGTCGGTACCTCCGGCGGGACTCGTGCGAAATTATTCTAAGTCCCACGCCTGCTCGCGCGGCGTGTTGCTTTCGTCGCACGCGAGACTAAGTCCGCGTGCGGCGTGTTGCTTTCGCCGTCGGTACCTCCGGCGGGACTCGTGCGAAATTATTCTAAGTCCCACGCCTGCTCGCGCGGCGTGTTGCTTTCGTCGCACGCGAGACTAAGTCCGCGTGCGGCGTGTTGCTTTCGCCGTCGGTACCTCCGGCGGGACTCGTGCGAAATTATTCTAAGTCCCACGCCTGCTCGCGCGGCGTGTTGCTTTCGTCGCACGCGAGACTAAGTCCGCGTGCGGCGTGTTGCTTTCGCCGTCGGTACCTCCGGCGGGACTCGTGCGAAATTATTCTAAGTCCCACGCCTGCTCGCGCGGCGTGTTGCTTTCGTCGCACGCGAGACTAAGTCCGCGTGCGGCGTGTTGCTTTCGCCGTCGGTACCTCCGGCGGGACTCGTGCGAAATTATTCTAAGTCCCACGCCTGCTCGCGCGGCGTGTTGCTTTCGTCGCACGCGAGACTAAGTCCGCGTGCGGCGTGTTGCTTTCGCCGTCGGTACCTCCGGCGGGACTCGTGCGAAATTATTCTAAGTCCCACGCCTGCTCGCGCGGCGTGTTGCTTTCGTCGCACGCGAGACTAAGTCCGCGTGCGGCGTGTTGCTTTCGCCGTCGGTACCTCCGGCGGGACTCGTGCGAAATTATTCTAAGTCCCACGCCTGCTCGCGCGGCGTGTTGCTTTCGTCGCACGCGAGACTAAGTCCGCGTGCGGCGTGTTGCTTTCGCCGTCGGTACCTCCGGCGGGACTCGTGCGAAATTATTCTAAGTCCCACGCCTGCTCGCGCGGCGTGTTGCTTTCGTCGCACGCGAGACTAAGTCCGCGTGCGGCGTGTTGCTTTCGCCGTCGGTACCTCCGGCGGGACTCGTGCGAAATTATTCTAAGTCCCACGCCTGCTCGCGCGGCGTGTTGCTTTCGTCGCACGCGAGACTAAGTCCGCGTGCGGCGTGTTGCTTTCGCCGTCGGTACCTCCGGCGGGACTCGTGCGAAATTATTCTAAGTCCCACGCCTGCTCGCGCGGCGTGTTGCTTTCGTCGCACGCGAGACTAAGTCCGCGTGCGGCGTGTTGCTTTCGCCGTCGGTACCTCCGGCGGGACTCGTGCGAAATTATTCTAAGTCCCACGCCTGCTCGCGCGGCGTGTTGCTTTCGTCGCACGCGAGACTAAGTCCGCGTGCGGCGTGTTGCTTTCGCCGTCGGTACCTCCGGCGGGACTCGTGCGAAATTATTCTAAGTCCCACGCCTGCTCGCGCGGCGTGTTGCTTTCGTCGCACGCGAGACTAAGTCCGCGTGCGGCGTGTTGCTTTCGCCGTCGGTACCTCCGGCGGGACTCGTGCGAAATTATTCTAAGTCCCACGCCTGCTCGCGCGGCGTGTTGCTTTCGTCGCACGCGAGACTAAGTCCGCGTGCGGCGTGTTGCTTTCGCCGTCGGTACCTCCGGCGGGACTCGTGCGAAATTATTCTAAGTCCCACGCCTGCTCGCGCGGCGTGTTGCTTTCGTCGCACGCGAGACTAAGTCCGCGTGCGGCGTGTTGCTTTCGCCGTCGGTACCTCCGGCGGGACTCGTGCGAAATTATTCTAAGTCCCACGCCTGCTCGCGCGGCGTGTTGCTTTCGTCGCACGCGAGACTAAGTCCGCGTGCGGCGTGTTGCTTTCGCCGTCGGTACCTCCGGCGGGACTCGTGCGAAATTATTCTAAGTCCCACGCCTGCTCGCGCGGCGTGTTGCTTTCGTCGCACGCGAGACTAAGTCCGCGTGCGGCGTGTTGCTTTCGCCGTCGGTACCTCCGGCGGGACTCGTGCGAAATTATTCTAAGTCCCACGCCTGCTCGCGCGGCGTGTTGCTTTCGTCGCACGCGAGACTAAGTCCGCGTGCGGCGTGTTGCTTTCGCCGTCGGTACCTCCGGCGGGACTCGTGCGAAATTATTCTAGTCCCACGCCTGCTCGCGCGGCGTGTTGCTTTCGTCGCACGCGAGACTAAGTCCGCGTGCGGCGTGTTTGCTTTCGCCGTCGGTACCTCCGGCTGGACTCGTGCGAAATTATTCTAAGTCCCACGCCTGCTCGCGCGGCGTGTTGCTTTCGTCGCACGCGAGACTAAGTCCGCGTGCGGCGTGTTGCTTTCGCCGTCGGTACCTCCGGCTGGACTCGTGCGAAATTATTCTAAGTCCCACGCCTGCTCGCGCGGCGTGTTGCTTTCGTCGCACGCGAGCCTAAGTCCGCGTGCGGCGTGTTGCTTTCGCCGTCGGTACCTCCGGCTGGACTCGTGCGAAATTATTCTAAGTCCCACGCCTGCTCGCGCGGCGTGTTGCTTTCGTCGCACGCGAGACTAAGTCCGCGTGCGGCGTGTTGCTTCGCCGTCGGTACCTCCGGCGGGACTCGTGCGAAATTATTCTAAGTCCCACGCCTGCTCGCGCGGCGTGTTGCTTTCGTCGCACGCGAGACTAAGTCCGCGTGCGGCGTGTTGCTTTCGCCGTCGGTACCTCCGGCGGGACTCGTGCGAAATTATTCTAAGTCCCACGCCTGCTCGCGCGGCGTGTTGCTTTCGTCGCACGCGAGACTAAGTCCGCGTGCGGCGTGTTGCTTTCGCCGTCGGTACCTCCGGCTGGACTCGTGCGAAATTATTCTAAGTCCCACGCCTGCTCGCGCGGCGTGTTGCTTTCGTCGCACGCGAGACTAAGTCCGCGTGCGGCGTGTTGCTTTCGCCGTCGGTACCTCCGGCTGGACTCGTGCGAAATTATTCTAAGTCCCGACGCCTGCTCGCGCGGCGTGTTGCTTTCGTCGCACGCGAGACTAAGTCCGCGTGCGGCGTGTTGCTTTCGCCGTCGGTACCTCCGGCGGGACTCGTGCGAAATTATTCTAAGTCCCACGCCTGCTCGCGCGGCGTGTTGCTTTCGTCGCACGCGAGACTAAGTCCGCGTGCGGCGTGTTGCTTTCGCCGTCGGTACCTCCGGCGGGACTCGTGCGAAATTATTCTAAGTCCCACGCCTGCTCGCGCGGCGTGTTGCTTTCGTCGCACGCGAGACTAAGTCCGCGTGCGGCGTGTTGCTTTCGCCGTCGGTACCTCCGGCGGGACTCGTGCGAAATTATTCTAAGTCCCACGCCTGCTCGCGCGGCGTGTTGCTTTCGTCGCACGCGAGACTAAGTCCGCGTGCGGCGTGTTGCTTTCGCCGTCGGTACCTCCGGCTGGACTCGTGCGAAATTATTCTAAGTCCCACGCCTGCTCGCGCGGCGTGTTGCTTTCGTCGCACGCGAGACTAAGTCCGCGTGCGGCGTGTTGCTTTCGCCGTCGGTACCTCCGGCTGGACTCGTGCGAAATTATTCTAAGTCCCACGCCTGCTCGCGCGGCGTGTTGCTTTCGTCGCACGCGAGACTAAGTCCGCGTGCGGCGTGTTGCTTTCGCCGTCGGTACCTCCGGCTGGGACTCGTGCGAAATTATTCTAAGTCCCACGCCTGCTCGCGCGGCGTGTTGCTTTCGTCGCACGCGAGACTAAGTCCGCGTGCGGCGTGTTGCTTTCGCCGTCGGTACCTCCGGCTGGACTCGTGCGAAATTATTCTAAGTCCCACGCCTGCTCGCGCGGCGTGTTGCTTTCGTCGCACGCGAGACTAAGTCCGCGTGCGGCGTGTTGCTTTCGCCGTCGGTACCTCCGGCGGGACTCGTGCGAAATTATTCTAAGTCCCACGCCTGCTCGCGCGGCGTGTTGCTTTCGTCGCACGCGAGACTAAGTCCGCGTGCGGCGTGTTGCTTTCGCCGTCGGTACCTCCGGCTGGACTCGTGCGAAATTATTCTAAGTCCCACGCCTGCTCGCGCGGCGTGTTGCTTTCGTCGCACGCGAGACTAAGTCCGCGTGCGGCGTGTTGCTTTCGCCGTCGGTACCTCCGGCGGGACTCGTGCGAAATTATTCTAAGTCCCACGCCTGCTCGCGCGGCGTGTTGCTTTCGTCGCACGCGAGACTAAGTCCGCGTGCGGCGTGTTGCTTTCGCCGTCGGTACCTCCGGCTGGACTCGTGCGAAATTATTCTAAGTCCCACGCCTGCTCGCGCGGCGTGTTGCTTTCGTCGCACGCGAGACTAAGTCCGCGTGCGGCGTGTTGCTTTCGCCGTCGGTACCTCCGGCTGGACTCGTGCGAAATTATTCTAAGTCCCACGCCTGCTCGCGCGGCGTGTTGCTTTCGTCGCACGCGAGACTAAGTCCGCGTGCGGCGTGTTGCTTTCGCCGTCGGTACCTCCGGCGGGACTCGTGCGAAATTATTCTAAGTCCCACGCCTGCTCGCGCGGCGTGTTGCTTTCGTCGCACGCGAGACTAAGTCCGCGTGCGGCGT
>JASTWQ010001172.1:25000-26907 GCA_035220615.1 Leptothorax acervorum
AGATCAGCCTGGCCGCGCGTCCGAGCACGCGCGGACCGCCGCCCCTTTAACGGGGGCTACGGCACAATGGGGATGCACAATGAGATTGTCGGTCGAACGGAGCGTCTCTCGCTTCGCGAGAGCCGGGGCGAAAGTCTTTGAAAAACCATCGGGCGCGGAGAGGTTCACACATGTGGTAGTGTGTCTCTCCGGCCCTTCAGCGCGCACGAAGGTGCCGCGCGGCATAGGTTACCACCGGTAAGCGCTAAAAGCGCCTCGCTCCCGATCGTCCCGATTAACCGCTGCCAATTTTCAAAGGCAGGGCTCAATACTCAGACATCCATTGCGGCGTTTCGTTCGCAGCGCGAAGCGCGCGCGTGTCACGACTCTCGGCGCGATGAGCGCGTTGAGCGGAACGCAGCGGCTACGGCGCGCAAACACGAGAGAAGCGCGCTCGGAGAATGCGCTCTCACGGATCTTTGACTCTGCGTCAGGTCTCTCTGTGTTATAAATGTGTACTTTCAGTCTCCGACTGCTGCACCAAGTCTCTCGACTCGCACAGAGCAGGACCTCCGTAACGTTAATGATCCTTCCGCAGGTTCACCTACGGAAACCTTGTTACGACTTTTACTTCCTCTAAATGATCAAGTTTGGTCATCTTCCCGGCAACATCGGCAATGCCGACGCATTGCCGCGCACCAGTCCGAAGACCTCACTAAATCATTCAATCGGTAGTAGCGACGGGCGGTGTGTACAAAGGGCAGGGACGTAATCAACGCGAGCTTATGACTCGCGCTTACTGGGAATTCCTCGTTCATGGGGAACAATTGCAAGCCCCAATCCCTAGCACGAAGGAGGTTCAGCGGGTTACCCGGGCCTTTCGGCCAGGGAACACACGCTGATTCCTTCAGTGTAGCGCGCGTGCGGCCCAGAACATCTAAGGGCATCACAGACCTGTTATTGCTCAATCTCGTGCGGCTAGAAGCCGCCTGTCCCTCTAAGAAGATTTGTTTGTACGTTGGTAGTAAAAACCCGCCGGCCGAAGCCGGGGGCCTTCGAGATACCATAAGGTACGCCTATTTAGCAGGCTAGAGTCTCGTTCGTTATCGGAATTAACCAGACAAATCGCTCCACCAACTAAGAACGGCCATGCACCACCACCCACCGAATCAAGAAAGAGCTATCAATCTGTCAATCCTTCCGGTGTCTGGGCCTGGTGAGGTTTCCCGTGTTGAGTCAAATTAAGCCGCAGGCTCCACTCCTGGTGGTGCCCTTCCGTCAATTCCTTTAAGTTTCAGCTTTGCAACCATACTTCCCCCGGAACCCAAAAGCTTTGGTTTCCCGGAAGCTGCCCGCCGAGTCATCGGAGGAACTTCGGCGGATCGCTAGCTGGCATCGTTTATGGTTAGAACTAGGGCGGTATCTGATCGCCTTCGAACCTCTAACTTTCGTTCTTGATTAATGAAAACATTTTTGGCAAATGCTTTCGCTTCTGTCCGTCTTGCGACGATCCAAGAATTTCACCTCTAACGTCGCAATACGAATGCCCCCATCTGTCCCTATTAATCATTACCTCGGGGTTCCGAAAACCAACAAAATAGAACCGAGGTCCTATTCCATTATTCCATGCACGCAGTATTCAGGCGAGGATAGCCTGCTTTAAGCACTCTAATTTGTTCAAAGTAAACGTACCGGCCCGACTCGACACTCAGTAAAGAGCACCGCGACGGGATATTAGTTGGGCCGCCCCTCGCGAGGCTAAGCCCACCGGTAGGACGTCCCACATCACGCCAGTTAAACACCGCGAGCGGTGAACCGACGGTGTGCGACACAGATTCAACTACGAGCTTTTTAAACCTCCCCGTGGCCGGGAGTGGGTAATTTGCGCGCTGCTGCCTTCCTGGATGTGGTAGCCGTTTCTCAGGCTC
>JASTWQ010001173.1:0-26895 GCA_035220615.1 Leptothorax acervorum
CTTGCTCACTTAAAAACTATGAGAAAGCAATGTGTAAGTTTCTACTTGCTCACTTACAAACTATGAGAAAGCAATGTACAAGTTTCTACTTGCTCACTTACAAACTATGAGAAAGCAATGTGCAAGTTTCTACTTGCTCACTTAGAAACTATGAGAAAGCAATGTGCAAGTTTCTACTTGCACACTTAAAAGCTATGAGGAAGCAATGTGCAAGTTTCTACTTGCACACTTAAAAGCTATGAGGAAGCAATGTGCAAGTTTCTACTTGCACACTTAAAAGCTATGAGGAAGCAATGTGCAAGTTTTTACTTGCACACTTAAAAGCTATGAGGAAGCAATGTGCAAGTTTCTACTTGCATATTTTTATTATCCTAAGACATCATTTTTGAAGTCTCAATTATTGTGACTTGACATGTTCTAACTGAAGTCTCAATTATTGTGACTTGAGATGTTCTAATTTCATTCGTTCAACTTTTTTTAATTCGAAATGATCGAGTGGGTAGACGGGGCGGAGGAGTTGCCTGCTTTGTTCATGATTTATTGAAGGTCGCAGTTATTGCTTCTTCTGCGGGAGTTGACATTAACTCTCCAGAATATCTTATTATTGAAATCCGCTTGCCTAATAATGAGACAGTGTTATTCGCGTCTATTTACAGAAGACCGAAGGGTCACCTCTTTCACGAATTCGTCGAAACACTCACCAGCGTTTCGCATCTGTATAAAAACATAATCATCGGCGGTGACTTAAATTGCGACCTTCTTTCGAATAATTTCGAGGCTAATTATCTGCGAGAACTTATGTCGGGCATATCAATGCATATTGTGCACTCGGATGCTACGCATCACACGTCCATTTCTGACTCATGGTTGGATGTTTTCGCGGTGGATGATAGTGAAAAGGTCCTGACGTTTACTAAATCCGAGTGCCCGTTTGTGGCTGGTCATGATCTTATTGAATTGTCGCTGTCACTTGGAGTGAACTCAGTGATTGAACGAAACATCTTACGGCGTAGTTATAGAGCCATCGATTGCGACGAATTTCGCGAGCGCCTTCAGTCTGTCGTGAGAGCACTGATTTCCTGGCGTCCATTCGAGTGATTACTGACGGTGATCATGTCGAACTGGATGACTGGACTGACGTTGCCGGTGTCGACAGGTTTTGTGCGGTGCTGTCCGATGCCTTGCTTGGAACACTCGATGTGTTTGCTCCTGAGCGCGTATTTGTGGTCAGGAAGCCCCCTGCGCGATGGCTTACGGCCGAGCTTAAGACCAGGCTGCGTACTCGTGATCAGCTATATAAGCAGGCAAAACGCTCCAACAGCTTACTTGGTTATGCCACCTACAGACTTTTCGTAACCGGCTTAATTCTGATATAAAGCGTGCCAAGAGTGAGTTTCAATTTGACTCTCTTAAAAATATCATGGATCCTGCTAAACTTTGGAGAGAACTAGCTCGTTTGGGCCTTGTAAAGTCTACCTTGGTTTCTCCTTTACGGTTTTTTCAGCCTGATATCTATTAAATTCATATGATGTTCAGTCCTCTAACGCTCATTTGCCGTGCTTGTAGGCTGACTTGATTTCCGGCCACTGCTCCGGTTATTCGTTCCGTCTCAGCGGCCATGAGTTTGTTTTCTCCGCCATACCACCTGGGCATGATTTTATAAAGCTTAGTTCTGTAGGACCAAAGCCCGTCCCTTGCAAAAGCAAAGAGACAGAGGAGAGACAAGACAGGCGAGAAGAGAGAAAGAGAAGAAGAGAAAGGAGAGAAAGAAGGAAAGAGGAGAAAAGAGAAAGAGAAAGCGAAAGAGAAAGAGAAAGAGAAAGAGGAGAAAGAGAAAGAGAAAGAGCACCGAGAAAGGAAAGGAGAGACAAAGAAAGAGAAAGCGAAAGAGAAAAGAGCACATCAAGAGACGACTCCCAGCTTCAACTCTCCCCTCACATATCCCTCTCTCTCTCCCTCTCTCTTCTCTCTCTCTCTCTCTCTCTCAAAACATGTTTTGCTATAGCATCTATATATTCGCATCTGACTCACTCTTATGTTCTCTTTCGCAAGAAGATAAACATCCATATTAATTACTCTACATCATTTACAGGTACGTTTTCTTTTTCTTGTTCTTTGTTTCTCGTTATGCGTTCCTTGGCATGAGCTAACCATATTTTAATCGGAGCAGAAATCTTGGCATCTGTCGCATCAGAAAATGATTTTCGTATCACACCTGAAAAAATAACATATTTTTATTGTTTATTATTTCTAAATATTACAACAAATTCGTCTATAATAATTTAATTTTAGTATTATACTATTATAATTTTAATAATTTAAATTCAGTAACAAATAATTATATGCTTTATCTCTAATATACAAAGATACTAATATACTAATATAATAATATACACAAATACTCTAAATAAACGGATGAGGCTCTGGTCGTGTTTTCGTTAAAAAAGAAAAAAAATTTTTTATATAATAAATTTTTTTTCTTTTTTAACGAAAACACGACCAGAGCCGTATCCGTTTGCGTTTGTACTTTAATCCTGGAAAAGGATTTTTAATTCTATAAATCTAAAAAAAAACTGGTAGCTGTGCGAAAATCACATTTTGTATTGACATTATCGACATCGTCGGAGTTCGGCCTTCGGTTTAGGATCCCCTTAAGCGAGATTTATAGTTAACCCCGCGTAACTCAAAATCGCAATTAGCTATTCTATCTATGTCAAAGATGTTTAAGATATACTAGTCAATTTTTTCAATTAGTTCTGTCGATATTCAGTTACGCAAACATAATTTTAACTTAAGGGGCACTAACCAAAATGCTAAGTTGTTTAACTACAAGAATAACGGTCAAAATTTCTCCCAGAGTCCTGCAGCACCAACTTGTCAGCCGCAATTTTACTAAAGGAAAAAGTTGTTTCTTGTTGCATAATGAATCGCGTCTTGGACACCGTATCCGCGAGTTTTGGGACACCCTGTATATAAATATTAGGGTGTCCGTTAATTTGGCAATTCTTAAAATTCTTATGGGACCCCCTCTAACTTTTTAATCGGTAAAAAAAAAATTTTGGTCTTAAGTAAAACATAATACGATAAGTCTAAGGGTTCCCACATCGACTTTGAAAATTCCCATTTAAAATACATTGAGTTTTAACCGAAATTTACCTTTCTCAATTTTTGCAACATATCGTGCTTACAGTTCTTTTTTTTTTTAACTAAACTTGGAGGCCGATGGTCATCTTACATCCCAATTCCACAACTTTCAATTTAACCCGAGTTTAGCTGAACGGCCGTTAAAGTTGACGCTGACGTTAAGGATGTATGTGTTACATCTCAAAGCATTACCAAAAATCTAAAAATTTCATAGATTGTTCTATTATTACGTCTGAGTATCTGTATATAATTTTAGCACAATTCTCTTATTGGTTTAAAAGTTATTTTATTTTTTGGTTTGCATTGATTCTTATCATATCTCGGGATTGGCTGCACCAATCTTATTCGAACTGGTCGCAATCGAAAGCTTGTATCGACATTATATTTAAAAAATGTAGTTAGATTTTTTATTACGGCTTTAGTTTCTGTGATATTTTAATCGAAAGTTTGTTGACGCATGAATTTTCTTTTTATTCTTATAATTTGATGAGGAAGTAGCATCACGAATTAAATCAAATTTTTTACATATGTTAATGAAACTAATAAATATTCGTGCAAAAGTTTATTTGGATCCACTCACTCGTTAAAAAGTTATATACCTACAACTGTAGCAAAATATGAGTCAGTACGCTGCATTCATTTACTATTGAATAACGGTTATGGACGTCGGCACTTTCTGATTTTTGGCGATGCAAACAGTTTTCGCTTTGTTTTACTCGTTTTTTGTAAATAATTTCCGATACCCATTTCCTTTTCCAACAATATTTATCATTTTTCGGCATTTTAAGATATTTACGAAGATTCAAAGAACTTATATTTATAAGCAAATTTTAAAGTACAACCGTATATAAGATAATAATCAATAATTAAAGGAAACGCCAAATTCGCTCGGGACTGGATATTGGTTGTCCAATAAATTCGTGAATTTTTTTAAGTACAAATCATCACTCTAGTAAACCACGCGCCGTTACTTACGGACTTAAACAGGGAGCAGGGAGGTCCAGGTTCGAATCCTGGCTGGGGTAATATTTTTTCGCAACATTTTCTTTATTACCCTATATCCTTCTATACATATCCCGTCCTTTTCGAATATACTAACGAGTGTTAGTAGACAATTAAATTAATTTTCAATTTAATTGTGTGAGAATAGGTACTCTTTCTAGCTTTAGTTGTGGCTACGTTTAAGTCCGTAAGTAACGGCGCGTGGTTTACTAGAGTGATGATTTGTGCTTAAAAAAATTCACGAATTTATTGGACAACCAATATCCAGTCCCGACCGAATTTGGCGTTTCCTTTAATTATTGATTATTAACTTATATTTATACTTTTTGCGCTCGAAATTTGACAGGCAGTAATGCCTACGTAGAAAATAATGTGGTGTTGTTATTTAAAGCTGGCATTAAATGGTATTTTGTTTTAAAATTATTAATTTAATATATATAACTTATTACTTTTATAATAAATGTATATTTAAATTATTCGATACCTATAGTAACCGAAAATTGTTTTATAAATTATTCGTTTTTTCGTTTTTTGCAGTTGGTTTCAGGGCATTTTCAAGACCAAAATTTTTTATCGTATATTAGTTTAAACCGTACATTATTACTAATTTAATAAGAACGAACGTTTCAGCCCCTTCTTTGGACCATCTTCAGCGTAGTCAAAAACCGCTAGTTACAATATTGATCGCCGCGCGTAACAATGAGTCAAATTCGTAGTCCTTATCATAGTCAATTCGCAGTCTCTATCATAGTCAATGTCAAAGATAAAAAATTACGGTTCTTTTCCGTTAATCGTGGTCGCTCGTATAGAAATGCAGCCGTTTGCTCGAAAGTACACCAGGCATCTTCAAACATTTTAACTCCCAGGTTGGAAAGCCAGGAAGAATAAAGATCGAATTATGTCCTTTTTGTGTGTCTCCATAAGGAGCGTGTAAATTTGAAGGTACCTGTGTACGTAGTCCGAGCAATAATATGTCATTGTCATGTATTATTTAAATGTGGTTATGAGAAATTTAGTATCTAATTAAACTTACAGATATGATTGCAATTTGTCTCGCACTGCAAAACGTACACTGTATCAACGGTATAATCTCAAATGTGACTTGTCTCGGTGACTCTCCGTGTAACAATGAGAATAACCTCGCTATACAGGTGTGCATTGTCGACGTTTTGTTTTTGTTTTGCGAACTTGATGTTTAAACGTTATTCTCATTGTTACACGGAGAGTCACCGAGACAAGTTACATTTGAGATTATATCATTGATACAGTGTGCGTTTTGCAGTGCGAGACGAATTGCAATCATATCTGTAAGTTTAATTAGATACTAAATTTCTCATGACCACATTTAAATAATACATGACAATGACATATTATTGCTCGGAATACGTACACAGGTACCCTCAAATTTACACGCTCCTTATGGAGACACACACAAAGGACATAATTCGATCTTTATTCTTCCTGGCCTTCCAACCTGGGAGTTAAAATGTTTGAAGATGCCTGGTGTACTTTGGAGCAAACGACTGCATTTCTATACGAGCGACCACGATCAACGGAAAAGAACCGTAATTTCTTATCTTCGACATTGACTATGATAGGGACTGCAAATTGACTATGGTCGGTATTCACAGTCGATTCTTATATTTAAGACTATCTTAAGTTCAATCTTAAGATGTCATAAACCAATCACAGAGCCGTATTAGCGTCTTAAGACATTACTTAAGACGGTCTTGAAATAAGATCCGACTATGAATACCGGCCTATGATAGGGACTACGAATTTGATTCATTGTTACGCGCGGCGATCAATATTGTAACTCGCGGTTTTTGAATACGCTGAAAATGGCCCAAAAAAGGGGCTGAAACGTTCGTTCTTATTAAATTAATAATAATGTACGGTTTAAACTAATATAATGCTCACTAATTACTGCGCCCGGTTCTAATTGCCTTGTTTTAAATAATTGATTTATTCTTGAGAGCCTATTCCTATTTATTAATTATAAATATTCCCTTTCTCGAAGACGTTAATTAGAATCATTTTACGATAGTTGAACTTTTTATGTAATATATATTTATTTATTTTATATTTCAGACGTTATAAATATAAGAAATCTGCTGTTTTTAAATTTTAATCACTTTTTGCTGGTATTGTACAGCCCAAACACACATCCTTAAACCTGTATCGCGTTCCACCACTCATTTTTAACCGTAGGTTACATTAACCTATATCCTATTCACTAAAACTCAGAACGTATGCATCTTTCTCCTAGAACGTGAACTGTGATTGGTTAACTGAGATTTTTTAAAGAAAAGGTTACAAGCGTGTCTGTAAAATGATCAGCTATTCGATTACTTTTTCTGCAGTATAAAGATTAATAAAAGTGTAATTGTGTGATGTCGTGTAAAAAAGCATTGTCCGTGAAAGACAATCCGAATAAAAAGCGGCCGAATTTGTATATTGCATATTTCCTGTAAAAATTTTTTTATATAAAAATATATAAAAACATGTTGGATTGGTAATTGTAAATGTTGCGGTAGCAGCACTTGCGTGTTCCTAAAAGCGGCGCTCCCTGTTTTATTTCTTGCGTTCGTTGCGTCCGCGCCAGACTTCTTCGCGTGCAAGCCCGCGAGCGTGGCGCGGATTCGCGCGTGAGCCGTGGCGTTGAACGAACGTTCCTCTCCCGAGTTCCCGCGTCGTGTGCATTCCTTTCGATTTCCGTGCATTGTCCCTCGCGTGGCCGCGTATGTTACGTTGGCCGGCTAATATTTATAAGTGCGATATTGGAAAACATTTACTTTTTCTCGATTTTTTGGCTTTATCGGGAAGTTTCTTTGTTAGTGATTTTGCTGGTTTGGTATTGCGTCTAAGCGTTAATAGCTAGAAAGTTCGAGAGTTGGGTCTCGGGGCGATGCAGGAGGCCTTGGCCCCTGCGGAAGCCACCCCCGACGTGCATCCCGCATCCTCGGGGCGCATGACGATTCCGCAAGAGGTTTTTACGTCTTTCGAATCTAAATTGCAGACGCAACAAGAAGATATGGGCAACAAGAAGAAGAAAGGTAAGGCGAGCGAGGGCGAAAAGGACCCCGCTTCCCCCTCAGGGAATCTGGCCATCGCCCTCGAGACTAAAATTCCTTTCGGAAGCTCGAGTAATAGCGAGATTGTCGGCGACGAGCATGTTAAAGACATCAAAGGTAATGATGTAAATTTAGTAGTTGTAAACGCGGCCCCGGCGGCGTCGAGCGGCCCGCCGAGCGGGGGGACCCCGCCGGCGGATGTTTTTTTCAAATTTGCAAGACGGACAGGAAAATTCCAGTCGTGACGTAGTTATTGAAATGGAGGTTGAGGATGATAACAAGATCGACTCAACCTCTACGCGGGGAACCAAACGACCTATCGACGACGAGGGGGCCGCGGCGGGTGCCGCGGGGACCTCGCCGGCCCCCCCGCGCGTAACCCAAACGGTTAAGAGAACAAAATAGAATGTGAATAGATACCGTCCGGAGGATTGTCCCCCATATTATGTACAGTTTCAATTCGCGAACAACAATCCGAGTCACGATCGGCTACATTTATCTGAAATTATCAACAAGGTAGTAGGCCCAGATATTACTCAGATTAGAAAGCTAGGTAATAACAAACTGCGCGCGGAATTTTCCACGGTGCATGGCGCAAACAACGCAATTAGCTTGCCGGTCTTCAAAGAGAAGAATATTTTGGCTTTTATACCCGAGTTTAAAGTTATGAGAATCGGGGTGGTGGAAAACGTTTCTCATAAGAAAGAAGTTGCGGATCTCATTCCATATATTGAATCCTCGGTAAAAATTTTAGAAGTAACACGCATGATGAAGCGCGGTAAGGAGAAAGACGAAAACGGAAAATATATTTCCGTTGAGGCAGATTCATTAAAAATCAAATTTGAAGGAACCCGTCTCCCGATGGAGGTGGCTATACATAAAACAATTTATGAAGTTAGGCCATACATGCCAGTTGTGCGCATTGTTTTAGGTGTTTTAATTATGGCCATACGGCCCCCATGTGTAGGTCTAAGGCTTGTTGCTCTTGTTGCGCGGGGATGACGCACGAGAGAGTTGAAGATTGTCCATGTATAAATAGTCCGCCGATATGTATCAATTGCAACGGGGAGCATCTTCCCACGGATGCACATTGCCCAGTATATTTTAGGTTTGTATTGACGAATTTGAGGTTATTTCCTGTTCCTATTGCCTGTTGCCTAGCATTGTGCAAGGGCCTTTAGCATAAACGTAGCATAAGACCGCTAAACCAATGAGCATCCAGCATAAAGTCGCCATATTAATTTACATAAGATGCTCATTGGTCCAGCGGTCTTATGCTATGCTTATGCAGCCTATGCAATTTTGTGTGAGATGGCCTTTACTTTTAGCACCACCAAATCAACGCAGTGTTATTATCAAAGACAATGTTTCAAATAATTATCTATATATATGCTTGGAAGCTAGAATTCACAAATATAATAAAACAATAAACATATGCGAATTGTATTATTTTAATCTCCATATCTGAATACTACAAATATTATGTCTAAAAGTATATGTCAGAATACATAATAAATACGGAAGCAAGAAATTAATTTAAAAATTTCCATCAATGACATAACGTCATATATATGGGGTCCAATTTCTCCGATGTAATGACAAAAATCAGGACCGGCCAATTAAATTATTACTATTATTAAATCTTGCCAAGATTTATGCGGTTTACACACATGAGCATATAGTTCTCATTATATAAATTAAAGAGTTCATCCTCTGGTCGTAGGCTAGTCAAAAATTTGAAGATAAGATTTTAAAAATTTGCATGAAAAATGTTGACTGCAAATTTTTAACTAGCCTACGAATAGACAATAAACGCTTTAATTTACATAATGAGAACGATACGTTCATGAGACGCATAAATCTTGGTCAAATTTAATAAAAGCAATAATTCAATTGGCTGGTCTCGATTTTTGTCATTACATTGGAGAAATTGGACCCCGTATGTGACGTTACGTTATTGATGGAAAATTCTGAATTAATTTCTTGTTTCGTATTTATATGCATTTCTGACATATATTTTTAGATATAGTATTTGAAGTCATTAGATATGGAGATTAAAATAACACAATGCTCATATATTCATTGTTTTAATATATTTATGAATCCTTGCTTCCAAGCATAGATAATCATTTGAAACGTTGTCTTCGATAATATTTAATTAGCCTACGAAGAGCTGGTAAATGCTTTAATTTACATAATAAAAATGATATGCCAATAAAACTTATAAATTGTATTAAAAATTATCTAAAAATAATAGTTTAATCTGCCGGATCTGCTTTTTGTAGTTACATCAAAGAAATCGGACCCCATATTTGACATTATGTGATTGATGAAAATTTTTTGCTTTTTTTCCATATGCTATATACCTTTGCAGAAGCTAAGATTCACAAATATATGTTTGTGAATCCTAGTTTCTGCAAAGGTACAGCATATATAAAAAAAGCAATGCATTTGTATCAATCACGTAACGTCAAATATGGGGTCCAATTTCTTCGATGTAACGACAAAAAGCAGAACCGGCAGATTACACTATTATTTCTAAATGATTTTTAACAAAATTTATAAGTTTTATTGGGATATTATTTTTATTATGTAAATTAAACAGTTAAAGTATTCATCAGCTCCTAATAGGCTAATTAAATATTATCGAAGACAACGTTTCAAATGATTATCTATGCTTGCAGGAAGCAAGGATTCATATATATATTAATACAATGAATATATGAGCATTGTGTTATTTTAATCTCCATATCTAATAACTACAAATACTATATGTTTAAAAATATGTTAGAATACATTATACATATAGACGCAAGAAATTAATTAAGAAATTTTCATCAACGACGTAACGTTACATATAGGGTCCAATTTCTTCGATGTAATAACAAAAATCAGGACCGGCCAATTAAACTATTACTATTAGTAAATCTTACCTAGATTTACGAGTTTTGTGAGCATATCGTTCTCATTATATAAATTAATATATAAAGAGTTCATTACCTGTTCGTAGGCTTGTTAAAAATATAAAGATAAGATTTTAAAAATTTGCACGAACAGATGATAAACGCTCCAATTTTGACAATAAAGCGTCGTCTACAATAGAAGTCGTACAGTCGCAGAACGTGGTCGCATGCTGGTCGCAGGTCGCAAGTGATATGCAGCGTGACGTATTTAAAGCAATTTAAGGCCTTTGAAGTGACGTATTTGAGGCCTTTGAACTTTTGAGGTTAACCCATTCTGCGCGTTCTGAGTATTGAAGCCTACGCCCTTAAATATCCTTAAATACGTCACGCTGCATCTCTCTTGCGACCTGCGACCAGCCTGCGACCACGTTCTGCGACTGTACGACTTCTATTGTAGACGACGTTTAAGAGCGATATATTCATGAGACGTACCTATAAATCTCGGTCAAATCTAATAAAAGCAATAATTCAATTGGCCGGTCCCGATTTTTGTCATTACATTGGAGAAATTGGACCCCGTATGTGACGTTACGTTATTGATGGAAAATTCTGAATTAATTTCTTGTTTCGTATTTATATGCATTTCTGACATATATTTTTAGACATAGTATTTGAAGTCATTAGATATGGAGATTAAAATAACACAATGTTCATATATTCATTGTTTTAATATATTTATGAATCCTTGCTTCCAAGCATAGATAATCATTTGAAACATTGTCTTCGATAATATTTAATTAACCTACGAAGAGCTGATAAATGCTTTAATTTACATAATAAAAATGATATGCTAATAAAACTTATAAATTGTATTAAAAATTATCTAAAAATAATAGTTTAATCTGCCGGATCTGCTTTTTGTCGTTACATCAAAGAAATCGGACCCCATATTTGACATTATGTGATTGATGAAAATGTTTTGCTTTTTTTACATATGCTATATACCTTTGCAGAAGCTAGAATTCACAAATATATGTTTGTGAATCCTAGTTTCTGCAAAGGTACAGCATATATAAAGAAGCAAAACATTCACAGATATATATTTGTGAATCCTAGCTTCTGCAAAGGTATAGCATATATCCCCCTCGACGGTGTGCCACTTTGACGAAGGTACCCAACTCGTTGGGTACTGGGTGAGGGGGCTCCCCTTTGATCCGTTGACCCACTGGGGTAGTACCGGCGGCCTAGGACCGTCGGGAAAGCCCGGTGGCGAGGATCGGGGTCCAAGAGCACACCACAGACCGTAATCTCCGTCAGCCGCGAGGCTGGCGGAGACCGGGGGGCCCTTTTCAGGGTCCGCGAGGTGGGCAGCCTCTATAAAAATCGCCCGGCCGGCCGGGGCCGTTAGGGGGGAGCTCGCACCTCCCACCGCGCCACGGGGTGGGGTTTGGGGCAAGGGGTACCCCCGTCTCGAAGCGGGCAGAGATGCCGTCCCGCTGAGAGGGAGGGGAAGATCCCGCTCTTCGGACCCATTGCACGCCGGTGCTCCGGCAGGGAAAGAGAGCGGGATTACCCTTCTCGTCCCGGGTCTCGGACGTGGTCCGGAATCAGGGGCGGGGAGGAACCCACACTCACGGCTGCACACCGGGGACGTGGTCCTTCGGTCCGTGAGGGGTGGAGGGTTGTCTGGGCCGCTCGGACGTATTCCGAGGTCGGGGCCAGGCGACCTGGGACGATGGACCGCCCAGGCTGCTTCGCGGCTCGGACGGTCCGGCTGCCTTGGCAGCAGTGAGGGGCGGGCAGGCCGGGCTCGACAGCTCTTTAGCAACCGGCCTAGGGGAAGGAAAACCCCGAAATCAAACCATACACACACTCACACACTACACATTACACTCACAATCGGGTCCGCGGGCTACCGCCGGGGGCCTCCGGGGGCTCGGGTTGTCGTGCGCGCGTCGTGGCAGAGGGTACAGCGGTTAAACAGGGTTTCGACATTCCCTGGGCGCCCGATAGTACAGGGGCCCGGGTCGGCCTAACCAGCATGACCTGGCTGCCCCACCAGCGGGCGAATAATCTCGTGGGGGCGAGTACTGCCGGTTGGTGACCGGACGGGACCGTGCTCGTCCTCGCGGGGGCCACCGCCGAGGCCACTGTCCTTCGCGCGCTCGACGCTCCTGGGTTTCCCGGACCCCTCGGTACGGGGCTTTGGGGGCCCGTGTACACACACACACACACTCACACACACGCACACAGACGTTTGATTGGGAGGGAAAAAAAAGAAATATGAATATGTCACAATCAAAGAAAATGGTTATGAAAATGTCGAAAAGAAGTCCGGGGTTTCCCAACCCCACGTGAAGGTAGAGAGGCTTGCGAAAGCAAAGTCCTCTGGAGATATGCCTGCACCTAAGTGTGTGCAGGAGAGGCGGGCCAAGGAAGCGGCTAGTGCCGCAGCCCCCACTAGTGGTACACCCTCCGGTTCCCGAAGTGGTTCGCCGCAACTGGACCGGAGGAACCGCTCTTCGTCGGTGTCCTTGCCGGTTACGAACGCGCCGGACGTTATCCTAACGGATGACGGAGACGGAGGAGCGAGCAGGAGGGCCGCTTTGTCGAGGGCCAAGGAGGACATAGCGGCCATTGAGAGAGCGGTCCTCCAGCTGAAGGGCAAGAAGATCCCCCCGGCGACAAAACCCGAGGAGACGCGGGGTCGCAAGCCCACGGAGGGGGACCACTGCGTGAAAAAGCTGGAGGGGCTGAGGAAGGAGATTTCCGATCTCCTTGAAGACCTGAGAGGGGTGATAGACGCCTCGACTCCCGTCAGCCTCTCAGGCAACAGAAAAGCCCTTGAGAGGAAGGCGGTGGAAGAACTCCACTTTACCCCGCCCGAGACGCTCCCAGGGATAATCCTGGAGAGCGTGAGGACCATCGACAGGGTGCTCAACAAGTCGAGCAACCTGCGGGGACCTCTGCAGGGTGCCTTGAACAAGGCCGCGGCGGATATTTCTGCCGCGGTCGAGCACCTTGCCCGAAGACAGGGGGTCTCTGCCGCCGGCGACGCGCGGGACGCGGAACTTGAGGAGCTCCGCGGCAAGATCTCCTCCCAGGAGAAGGAGATCCGGCACTTGAGGGAGCAGCAAGCGCAACATGCGCTGCTGCGAACTCAGGTGTTGGAGCTGCAGCGGCAGCTGCAGCAGCTGAGAGAGGGGGAGAAGCTCCTTGTTGGGGAACCGATCACCCGGGACAGGGGGGCTAAGATGAAGAGGGCGAGGGTAATAGAGACCTCTTCGTCGGAGGAGGGCCGACCGCCTCTGAAGATCCCGGCCGCCCAGCGGTGGGGGAAACAACGGAGCCTCCCCCAGTGTCGATGGAGGTGGACGCCGAGGAGGAAAACTCCTACGAGCGCCACCGGGAGGAGATTGAAAGGGAGGGGCTTTCACCCCTGTACAGGCCACCCGTCATGGGAAAACGGGCCCTGTTGGAGGGAGCCGTGCCCTCTAGAAGGGAGGCCTCGGCTGTAAGCGGGGCAACCGATGCCGCCGCGGCGATGGGACAGTCGGAGCCGATCCCCCAGGTCGTGGAAAGCCTGAGGAGACAGATGCTCCGGCTGTTCGAAAGGATGGCTGCATCCTACCAATGTAGGATGCTGGAGGAGATGGACCGGATGCTGGGGAGGACTGTCCCGGCCCCCGGTCCATCGACCCTGGCGCCGGCGAGGGGAGTGGCGCCCTCCACCTCTTCCGCGGCGGGGACTGAATGGACGGTCGTCTCCGCCAGGAGGGCGAAAAAGAGGAAGAAGGGGAAAAAGGGTGCCAACCCCTCGGCGGTTGAGCCGATAGTGGTGGCCCCCTTGAGGGTGGGGGAGAAGGGTGGTGCCGGAGGGGGCAAGAGGAGCCCGCAGCTTCGGGACTTCCTATCGGCCCCCCTTCCCCTTGCCGGGGCGGCCACCAAATCGTACGCGGCGGCGGTCGCCGGTGGGGTAGAGGAGAGGGCGAGGGGCGGGGAGAGACAGGTGACTCTCCCCCCCCTGATGCGGGCCGCTGCCGCGACAGCGGCGACCGGCGGGACGGGTGTCGGGGCGGGGTCCCGTAAGAAGGCCGGTGGGAAGGGCCTGTCGGCCCCACAGCCGGGCAGGCCGGGAAAGCGTAGAGTGCCTAGGACCGCCGCGGTCACCCTGACCTGCCCGGCGGATAAGTACGGGGAGGTGATGTTGCTGGCGAGACAGCGCATCAACCTCCCCGAGCTGGGGATCGACGGCCACTTCAACGTGAGAAGGACGGCCACGGGGGCCCTCAATATTGAGGTGGCGGGGCCAGATTGTGGCGCCAAGGCGGACGCCCTGGCCGACAAAATGTCGGCGCTGTTCGCCGGCAGGGAGGGGGTCCGTGTTGGACGTCCGGCGATGTCCGCTGAGCTGAGGCTCAGCGGACTTGATGACTCGGTGCTGGAGGGGGAGCTGAAGGAGGCACTGGCCGCCAAGGGCAAGGTGGCCCCCTCCAGCATCATGGTGGGGCCGTCGCGGCGGGCGCCCAACGGGCTAAACACATTTTTTGTCCGGTGCCCGCTGGCGGCGGCTAATGTGCTCTCACGCGAGAGTCACATTGGCGTGGGATGGGTGAGGGCGCGTGTCGAGATGCTCGACAGGCGCCCTCTCCAATGCTACAGATGCCTCGAGGTGGGCCACACCCGAGCCACTTGCAGCAATGAGGTGGACCGCACCGGTAGTTGCTACCGGTGTGGCGTAGTTGGCCATCAGGCCCGCACGTGCGCGGCCGCGCCGAAATGCGAGGTCTGCGAGCGTGCGGGTCGCCCCTCCGACCACCGGATCGGGGGGAAATCCTGTACCGGTGGGAAGGGGGGCGAGGGAAGGGCGCGGCCGCCGCCCCAGAAAAAAGGGGGAAGGGGTAAGGTGGCCCCCGAAACCCCCTCGACGGTTGGGACGGCGGGCGCGAAGGGCGCCTCCACGTCGGGGACGCCGGTTTCGGGGACCCGTTTCGCGCTCCCCCGGGTGACGAGCAACGAACCCATTGGGCTCGTAATTCGCCGCATTACAACGGCCTCAGACGGGGTCGACGCGGCGTTTGACAAGGCGGAGGTGGTGGCGGCCGGGATGGGCGAGGAGGTCGCCGCCCTGAGCGCCGCCACGGATGCGGCGCTCGCGTTGTACGCCGCCGAGTACGCGACGGGGGCTGGTTCCGTGGGCTGGGTGGGTCCACGGGACGATGAGGAGCCCTCGCTCGGGCCCGGATATGTCGGGGGGGGGGGGGGGGGAGTCGTGTCGGCGGCCGAAGAGGGGAAGGTGCCGGAGGACCCCATGGATTTCGCGGAAGATCAATGTCCGTAAGGGTCTTCCAGGCGAACCTAAACCACGCCCGCGCAGCCCAGGATTTATTTATCCACACGATGGCAGAGCGCGGGTGTGGTTTGGGGATAGTCGCGGAGCCCTACAGGGTCCCAGTAGCCCACCCCTGCTGGGCCAAAGACCGCAGTGGCTCCGCGGCTATCACGTGGCGGGCACTGCCGCAGGCCCCTCCGTGCACTCGTGGTGAGGCCGGGGTGGGTTTTGTGGCGGTGCATTGGGGGTCCACCTCCGTCGTGGGCGTGTACACCCCTCCGAGCTGGGACCTGGCCAGGTTCGAGCGGACGCTCCACGATATGGAGGGATGCGTCCGCCGATGCCCTACTGGCCGGGTCATAGTGGCGGGGGACTTCAATGCGAAATCCACGCTTTGGGGTTCCCCGCGCACTGACGCGAGGGGCAGCGTCCTGGAGGGGTGGGCGGCGGGGCTCGGCCTGTGTCTCATAAACACGGGCCGAGTAAGCACATGTGTGCGCCGGCAGGGGGCCTCGGTGATCGATCTCACCTGGGCGACCCCCCCTGCCGCGCGCGAGATACACGGCTGGAGGGTGGCCACAGACTTGGAGTCTCTGTCGGACCATCGTTTCATTGAAATGATGGTCCGGGCCACTCCTCCGGCAGTGCTGTCCCGCCGCCGCGCCGCGGAGAAAACGCGGCGGAGATGGGCCCTCAAGAAGTTGGACCGGGATCGCCTACTAGCGGCGATTCTGGTCCTAACGCGGAGGCGGATCGGTTGGTGGAGGCCGCGTCGCGAGCGTGCGACGTGGCGATGCCCCGCGTCCGCACCATCCCCCCCCCCCCCGACGAGCCGCCTATTGGTGGACGGATGAGATCGCCGAGCTTCGGCGCTCGTCCGTCCACGCGTGCCGGCGGTGGCTGAGGGCCCGCGCTGGGCGCGGTGCCCTCGGCGAGAGGGAGGCGGGGGAGGCCTGGCGTGCTGCCCGCCAGGAACTCTCCCGTGCCATCTTCGCGGCCAAGAAGAAGGCCTGGGAGGAGCTCCTCGCCACGGTAACGGAAGATCCGTGGGGGCGTCCGTATAAGCTTGTCATGGACAAGCTCAAGCCATGGACGCCCCCGCTCACGGAAACACTGGCCCCCCAATTTGTCGACGGGGTAGTGGATACACTTTTCCCCGCCGACAGAGGAGGAGAGGTCCTCTTTCCGGAGATTAGAGTTCCGGAATGGAGAGAGGACCTGGGGGTCAGTGGGGAGAAGGTGGCGAGGGCTATCCGCGGGGTCAAGAGGCGAAAGGCCCCTGGCCCCGACGGAATCCCAGGCAAGGTCTGGACCTTGGCCGCGGGGGAACTGGCCGGATGGATACGGGAAGTTTTTACCGCATGCCTGCGCACCGGCCGGTTCCCCAGAAGATGGAAGGAGGCCAGCCTGGTCCTCCTGCCAAAGGCGGGTAAGCCCGCGGATTCCCCGTCCGCGTACAGGCCCGTGTGCTTGCTGGACGAGGCGGGCAAGATCTTCGAGAGGATCATTGCCGCGCGCCTCGTCCAGCACCTGTCCCGGGGTGAGGAAAGAGGTCTCTCCGACTACCAATTCGGCTTCCGTGCGGGGAGGTCAACCGTGGACGCGATCAGGCGGGTCCTCTCCCGCGCGGAGGCCGAGATTGAGGAGGGGGGAGTGGTGTTGGGGGTGTCGTTCGACGTCGTCAACGCCTTCAACACCCTCCCCTGGGAAGTGATAGGGAGGGCGTTAGTGAGGTTTGACGTCCCTCCCTACCTCATCAGGGTCGTCGGAGACTATTTCCGGGACAGGGGCCTGAGGTACACGGACCAGGACGGGGTCCTGAGGGTCAGGCTCGTTGAGCGCGGTGTTCCGCAGGGGTCGGTGTTGGTCCCTCAGGGGTCGGGGGCGGCCTCCCGGGTGTCCCTAGGGACTCCCGGAACCGTCCCCGATACGGGTTTTGCGAACCCGAGGTACCCGAGCACAGCAGCACCGTAATCTCCGTCAGCCGCGAGGCTGGCGGAGACCGGGGGGCCCTTTTTCAGGGCCCGCGAGGTAGGCGGCCTCTATAAAAAGTCCGCCCGGTCGGACGGGACCGTGAGGGACGAGCTTAGCTCCGTTACCCGACCGTCCTATGGGAAGAAAAACCCAGACAGAAAACCGGGGGCCCGGCCGCCCTGCTTAGGAGTCTGGCTAGCTTCGGCTACCCAGGCTCCAACGGCCGGTAGGGGATGGCGTCCCTGATTACAAACGCCCGGTCGGCCGGGACCGTTAGGTGGATGTTTTTACACCTCCCGCCGGCATAGAGGAAGGTCACCTCGATAAAAAACCACGGGGTGATTGGGGAGGAAGGTCCCCGTTCCCGAGGCGGGCAGGGATGTCGTCTCGCCGAGGGACGGGAAGGCCCCCTTTTCCTTCCTCCATTGCACGCCGGTGCTCCGGCAGGAGGGGGGGTATCCCTCTTCTGACCCAGCCCAGGACGTGGTCCTGGGTTGGCCGGAGGAGAGGCCCACACTCGGTGGTTGCACACCAGGGACGTGGTCCCACGGTCTGCCGAGTGTGGAGGGTCGTCTGGGCCGCTCGGACGTATTCCGAGGTCGGGGCCAGGCGACCTGGGAGGGAGACCGCCCGGGCCACTCGGACTTATTCCGAGGTTGGGGCCGGGCGATGTTTATGGAAGGAGACCCGTCGGGCCGCTCGGACATATTCCGAGGTCGGGGCCGGTGGGTCTTGGCCGCCGGGTGAAATAGACCGGCGGCGAGCAAGGTAACTCCGATGGTCGGGGATCGCATCCCTCCCGAACCCGGCCATCGGAGTAGACGGTTAGCCAGGGTGCGGAGGTTACCTCGGCCTTGGTTAAGGATTTCATGCCGGTCGCCACGGCGGGCAGGACCCTGGGTGGAGTGCGACACCCTGCGGTACCTGTCTGTCCGTGGGGCCCCCCGCGTGGCGGCGCCCGTCACGGTGCCCGCCGGGTCGGAGCGGCGGGAGCCCTGAAAGCTCATGGGGGGCTGGGCCTTGATGCCCTCTCCTCATGGGTGAGTAAGGGACTGGAGTCCCAGTCGCCCTGCTGCTGGCAGGGGGCTGGGGCATAGGGGGCAACCCCGAGCCGTGACGGGTAGCGGGATTAAACTGAAAATGAGCCGTATAAATAACACTGAGGACGTAGGGAGTGGGAAGGAGGAGGGCGTGTCCACCGGACCCTTCAGGAAACCTGGGCCGAGGAGTGCTCGGGAAGGGACTAAGAAATCCTCTCGGGGGATTTCTTCTGATACCCGTGCCCCGTCGACGAGCGGGGGCGGAGCTGCGGTGTTCACCGCCCCCACACCGGTGGTGAAATTATCAAGGGTCGCTGACGACCTGCTGGTGAGATCGGCAAAATTTTTGAGGAGGGCCGATACAGCGCTGACGGGGTCTTCCGCGTCCTTGGACACCTTGGTAGGCGTGGAATCGTTGGAGGTGGACATCTCTGATGCGTCGGACGTCTCGGCCTGCCTCGATCATGACGAGGAGGTAAAAAAGGCCACCCTCGCTAGGAGAGAGCGGGAGAAGGAGGAAAAGAAGGCTGCCCTCGCTAGGAAAGAGCGGGAGAAAGAGGAGCGGAGGATTCGAGAGCTCGCCGACCCGTCGGTGCCGGCCAGTCTCTCGAAGAACAGGAGGGTTAAGGAGATCCAGCAACTGGAGGAGCTAAGGATGGCTCCCACGAACGACCTCCCTAACAGAATCCTGGAGGCGATCCGAAAGGTGGATAAGGTCTGCACCACGGCGAAGAGCCTCCGTGGGGTGGACCAGAAACACCTAAACGAGGCGGCAGCGACGATTACTGCGGCAGTGACGCATCTGATCAGCCGCAGGGGGCAGGAGAGCCAACTCGAGAGGGACGTGGAGATGGAGGAGCTCCGCTCTCAGGTGGCTGCGCTCCGGGCGGACAATGCCATGCTACGAGAGCTAGTGGAGAAGGCGCTGTCCCGGAGGGAGGTAGAACCCATGGAGGTGGATGCAGTTCGCAAAGTCCCCCTTCTCGAGTCAACGGTGCCCGCTGGGCAAAGGGAAAGGAGGGCGAAGGCGAAACGCCTGATCATCCCGGACTCCTCGGACGAGGAGGACCAGGCCGAGAAGAGGGAGAGAGAGGCCGCCGAGGAGAACAGGCGGCGAATCCTCGCTCAGATTGATGACGAGGGCATGCCGGCTGCCATCAGGCCCGCGGTCAAGGGCAGGACGAAAGTCCTGGAGGAGGCGGTGCCGCCAAAGGATGCTGCGACCACACCCGCGGAGCAGTCCCAGGGTGACGACGCGGTGAACCGCCGAATAGACAGGCTCGAGGGGATGCTCGCCAGGGTGCTGGACGGACTGGCAGCCAAGAGTGCTGGACCGGCTGAGGAGAGAACTCCCCTCCCTGCGACTGGGAGTAGTGCGACCGCCAAGCCGGGCGGCGGCAGCAAGAACAAGGCTGCTGCCGCCAAGGGCAAGAGCAAGGCAGCCCCAACGCTGAAGCCTACATTTGCGGAGGTGGCCAAGGGGACTGCCAATACAGGCAAGCCCTCGGGGAAGAAGACCCCCGGCCCGGCTGCCGGAGGGCGGGCAGTTAAAGCAGCTGGTGCTGCTCCTACGCTGCCGACTGTAGTACCGGGGGGCTTGGAAGACCAGGGGACCTGGACTAGGGTGGAGAGGAAGGGGAAAGCCGGGAAGCGGCAGGCAGCCGGCCAGGCTAGAGGTGATGGGGGCCCCCCCCTCCACAGCTGGAAAGCCACCCGCGGCATCGGGGCCTGCGCCAGCCAAGCCGGCAAACAAATCCAGGGCCCCAGCTGCGGCCGGAAAGACGGCGAAGACCGGAGGGAGGAAGTTGCCGCGCAGCGCAGCGGTCACAATAACAAGCGCTGACGGCAATTATGAGGAGCTACTCCGGGAGGCCAGGGCGAAGATAAACCCCGGTGAAATGGGCTTCACCGCGGGCTTCAAACCCAAGAGGGCCCAAACGGGGGCCCTCATAATAGAGATCCCGGGGAGGGTAAATGGAGAAAAGGCGGACTTACTGGCCGAGCAGCTGGCCAGGCTGTTCGCGGGGCGTCCGGGGGTGAGGATCACCCGACCAGTTAAAACTGGTGAACTGAGGATCCTCGACCTCGAGGACTCGGTGACGGGCCGCGAATTAGCGGACGTCATCGCACGTACGGGGGGCTGCGGGCCGTCGCAGGTCCAGGTCGGGCCGCTGCGCAGGGGGCCCAACGGCCTCAACACGGCGTGGGTAAGATGCCCGCTCACGGCCGTCAACGCCATCGTCAAGGCAGGCGGCAGGCTTCAGGTGGGGTGGTTCGTGGCCCGAGCGCAGGCGCTCGAGGATAGGCCCCTCCAGTGCTTCCGATGCCTGGAGGGGGGCCACGTTCGCGCCCAGTGCACGAGCACCGTGGATAGAGGCTCTCGGTGCTACAGGTGCGGCGGCGACGGCCACCTGGCCCGGGATTGCGGCGAGGTCCCCAGGTGCCCAGTCTGCGCCGATCTGGGGAGGCCGGCGGGACACCGAGCGGGGGGCAAGGCATGCACCTCCGCCAAGAAAAGGGCAAAGCCCGGCAAGGCGGTGGGTGCCGCCAAACCAAAGCCTTCTACGGCGGGGCGAGAGGAAAAGATGGAGGTGGACGAGGACAAGGCCTCGGAACCCTCCCGCTCGAGGCCGGCGATAACGGGGGTGGAAGTAGTCAACTTCCAGATCCCCCCCAGGAAGAAACCGGTCAAGAAGGCAGCGCCGACAGCCGAGGGCAACGAGAGCGGAGATGGGAGCCTCCCGGCCCAACGCAAGAAGAAGAGCGGGAGCACAGCGGCCGAGGTGCAGTCGGCACAGCGACAACAGTCGCAGCAGAGACAGCCACCCCAATCGCTCGTGCCAAAGCCTGCGGTCGAACAGGGAGGCAAGGAGGAGGAGGAGGTGCAGGTGCCACTGCAGTTGACCCCGCTGCAGAGGTCAACACAGGGCGCGACGCCCGCAATAAGCGGGCAGGAAGAAGAGGAGGGGCTGCGACCAGCGGCCGTGCCCGGTAAGGAGCAGAAGGAGGTGAAGAGAGAGGAGGCTTTCGACGAGGGTTATCACTGATGCCCCTACACCGCCTCCTGCAGGCAAATCTGAACCACGCCCGCGCCTCGCAGGATGTGTTCCTACATACAATGGCGGAGCGCGGGTGTGGTCTGGGAGTGGCCGCCGAGCCGTACCGGATACCGCAGAACCACTCGCTGTGGGCGGGCAGTAGGTGCGGCTCGGTGGCGGTCACTTGGAGGCAGGCGGACGAGCCCGTCGCCTGCTCTCGTGTCGAGGCGGGCGACGGGTTCGTGGTCGTCAAGTGGGGCCGGGTCTACGTTGCGGGGGTATATGTCTCTCCCAACGTGGACCTCGCCACCTTCGAGAGGGTACTGGAGGACCTTCGTGTCTTCCTAGCCAGGATCCTGCCGCAGCGGCAAGTCATAGTGGCCGGGGATTTCAACGCCAAATCGGAGTTGTGGGGCTCCCCGGCCACGAACAGTAGAGGCAGGATCCTCGAGGATTGGACGGCGGGCCTGGGACTAGTTCTGTTGAACACCGGGAACATGCAGACCTGTGTGAGGCACCGGGGGGGGGTCTATAATAGATTTAACGTGGGCCACCCCCGCTATTGCCCGCCGGGTGGAGGGATGGAGAGTGGCCGAGGAGATCGAGTCTCTATCGGACCACCTCTTCATCGAGATGAGTCTCCCGGTCACCCTCGCCGGAAAGAGGTGGAGCAGCGTTTCCCGCGCTGGGCCCTCAGGAAGATGGATGGGGACATGTTCGGAGCCTCCATCCATGCTTCGCTGTGGGCGGACGGGGTGTCCGAGCCGTCCGAAGATGTGGATGTGCTGGCGGCGAGGATCGGGGGAATCATGAAGGCGGCATGTGATGCCAGCATGCCCCGATCCCGCCCGCATCCGCGTAAAGCGGCTTATTGGTGGACGGAGGAGATCGCCGAGCTAAGGCGCTCCTCCGTCCGCGCCAGGCGTCGTTGGCTGCGGGCCAGAAGGGTCCAACGACAACAGCCAAGACGCTTTGAGGAGGCAGGGGTAGAGTACCGCTCCGCCAGGCGGCTCTACTCCTGGGCCATAAAGCGGGCCAAGGACAGATCGTGGCAGGAGCTTCTGCAGGACCTGGACCGGGATCCGTGGGGGCGCCCATACCAAATAGTCCTCGACAAGTTGAGGACCTGGGCGCCTCCGGCGACGAAGTCCATGGAGCCCGAGTTCCTAGAGGAGGTGGTAAACACCCTCTTCCCCGACGATCCGGGGGAAAGGGTGAACGGAGGCCCCGCTCCACCAGCCGTGGAGTGGGACGAGGGACTCGAGGTCTCCTTGGACGAGATGAGGAGAGCCGTCAAGAGGCTAAAAGCCGGAAAGGCTCCGGGTCCGGATGGAGTTCCGGGTAAAGCCTGGTCCTTGGCCATGGGGGAGCTGGCTGAGCACTTGAGAGAACTGTACTCCAAGTGTCTCGAGCAAGGCCGGTTCCCCCACGCTTGGAAGATGGCGCGTTTGGTCCTCTTCCCTAAACCGGGGAAGCCCGCCGACCAGCCGTCGGCGTATAGACCAATTTGCCTGCTGGACGAGGTCGGCAAAATATTCGAGAGAATTCTCGCCGGCCGAATCGTCCAGCACCTGTCCCGGACTGGGCCTGACTTGTCGCAGGTCCAGTACGGCTTTCGAGAGGGCAGGTCCACGGTGGATGCGATTTCCCGCATCATGGCTCTCTCGAAGGCCGCGGCGGAGGCCGGCAGGGTTGTGCTGGGCGTTAGCTTCGACGTGGCTAACGCCTTTAACTCCCTGCCTTGGTCGGTAATAAGGGGGGCGCTGTTACATCATGGCGTTCCCCCTTACCTGATAGCCGTCATTCACGACTATCTCCGGGACAGGCGGCTGGTCTATACGGACCAAGACGGCAAGGTTATGGTCAAACTGATCGTGCGGGGGGTTCCGCAGGGGTCGGTGCTCGGCCCACTCCTGTGGAACCTGGGGTACGATTTCGTACTCCGTGTCGCCCTCCTCCCGGGATGTTGGCTGAATGGTTTCGCCGACGACACATTCCTGGGAGTCGAGGGCGACACATGGGAGGAAGCCACCGCGAAAGCGAATGTCGCAGTGAGGGCAGTCGTGGCCGCGATGCGAGAGGTGGGCCTTAGGGTGGCTCCCCAGAAGACACAAGCTGTCTTCTTTTATGACAAGTCCATGGGGAGGCCGCCTGGAGCCAGCATCGTAGTGGAGGGAACGTGTGTCCCCGTGGAGGCTTCTATGAAGATCTTGGGCCTCTGGTTGGATGGCACCTGGAGCTTTGGCGAGCACTTTGCTCGCCTAACTCCCAGAGCCAAGGGTGTGGCTAGAAGCCTTGCTAGGCTAATGCCCAATCTGGGAGGGGCGAGCGGTCGTGCTCGCCGGCTATACGCCGCGACCGTGCAGGCAGTGACTTTGTACGGCGCCCCGATCTGGGCGTTGGCAGCGGAGGGCTCGCGGCGCATCCAGGCGCAGCTGCGACAAGTGCAGCGCGCCATCGCGCTGCGAGTGTCACGCGCCTACTGCACGGTCTCGCATGCGGCGGCGACGGTCCTGGCGTGTCTCCCCCCGCTGGAGCTTGCGGCTCGACAGTACGCCGAAGTCCATCGGCGTACAAGAGAGCTGCAAGCCGGGGGAGCGCAAATCCTGCCAAGGGCCCGTCGGCTGATAAGGCTCCAGGAGAGGGCGGCCCTGGTCAGACGTTGGCGGGAGTAACTTGCCAACGTCCAGTATGGAAGAAGGACCGCTGATGCCATCCGGCCCTGTCTAGCGGAATGGCTGGACAGTCGGGGATACGGGATATCGTTCCACGCTGTGCAGGTGCTCACCGGACACGGATGTTTCGGTGTGTATCTGCACAGAATAGGGAAGGAGGCCACGACAAAGTGCCATCACTGCGACGAGGTGAGGGACACGGCGCAGCACACGCTGGAAGAATGTCCAGCGTGGGCAGAACAGCGCCGTGTCCTACAGGGGGAGGTTGGCAACGACCTCTCCCTCCCGGCCATAGTGGCGGCTATGGTCGGGAACGAAAGGAGGTGGAGGGCCTTCCTGCAATTTTGCGGGAAGGTCATGTCTGCCAAAGAGGAGGCGGAGAGGATCCGCCGCGGGGAAAGAGATCCCCCGGCGGCGGACCTCCCACATTAGATCTCAGGGGGCCGGGGTGATCACTGGTTATTGACGGCTACCCCCGGCCTCCGCCCGCTGGCTCTAAAAGCCAACAGGGCAAAACGCCGCATAATTGCGGCAAGAGTAGGAGCCGTACCTCCGGGTCAACCCTCCGACGAGGGGAACCCCCCGGAGGACGGGAGGTTCGGCGTCCCGGCGGGGTCCACAACGGGGCGTCGATACTATCCTCCCCCAAAACAATGGGAGGCGCGGCGGGGGGTGGTGGTGTCCACACTCCGCCGCTATCAGATGTATCAGGGCTCTTGAGCCAAGAGCCAACAGGCTCTGAGAAAGGTAGCCCACTTGGGCTAGGCGTCGGGGGCGCTCCGGATGCAATGATAACCAGTTCCCGGGCGCCCCCAAGCGACGTATCGAAGGATACCCGTGGAGTTTTAGTGGGTAAGAATCCCACACTCCCCTCGCTCCCTATGCCCCAAAGAGCGAGGGGGTCTTCCCCCTTCCAACACCAGAGGGGGTCGCTGGGCCACATACCGGGCTCAGGCCCGGGAACCCAGCGGTCGAAGATTTCTCCACGTTAAAAAAAAAAAAAAAAAAAAGGGGTCGGTGTTGGGACCCCTGCTGTAGATCATCGCCTACGACCTGGTCCTCGGGGTGGCCCTCCCCAGAGGATGCTGGCTCACGGGGTATGCCGACGACATATTCCTGGGGGTCAGCGGGGGAGGGCTGGCAGGAGGCCATCAGGCTGGCCAACGTGGCGGCGGCGAGTGTGGTGCGCGCCATCCGGGCGCTGGACCTGAAAGTGGCCCCCATAAAACGCAGGCGACAATGTTCCATGGCCGCCTTGCGGGGGGGTCACCACCGGGAGGACTCAGCGTCCGGGTGGAAGGGACAGAGGTCCCGATCACTCCCCACCTCCTATACCTGGGAGTCTGGATCGATCGGAGAAGGAACTTCGGCGAGCACGTTGCCCGCGTGGTCGCGAAGGCGAGGGCAGTGGCCAATAGCTTGGCCAGGCTGCTGCCAAATATTGGCGGGGCCAGCGGGAGCGTGCGTCGCCTCTACGTGGCAACGGTCCACTCGGTGCTGCTGTACGCAGCACCGGTGTGGGAGGAAAAGGTGGGCAGAGATGCCCGCCTTGGTGGGCAGCTGGCGGCGGGTCCAAAGGCTTATAGCCAACAGAGCCGCCAGGGCCTACCGGACCGTGTCACACGTGGAGGCGACTACCCCTCGCCGGAGTCCCCCCGATTCACCTGGTCGCCAGGTCGCATACACACGTGTATACGCGGACCAAGGCGATCAGGGACGGGGGGGGTGTCATCACGGCGAGGGTCAAGAGGGCGCTGAGGCTCCAGGCCAAAGCGACCCTCCTGCGAGAGTGGAAGGAGTTTCCTCGCGAACCCACAGTTGTGGGGCAGGAGGGTCAGGGAGGCCATCCGGCCGGTCCTAGGGGAGTGGGTGGAGCGTAAGGGGAGAGGCCTTACGTTCCACACGGCGCAGGTGATCACCGGGCATGGGTGCTTCGGTTGATTACCTGTGCCGGATCAGAAAAGAGCGCACCACGCGTTGCCACCATTGCTCGGAGGAGGTAGACACGGCGCAGCATACGCTGGAGGAGTGCCCAGCGTGGGAGGAGCAGCGCCGTGTCCTCCGGGCAAGCGTGGGGGAAGACCTTGCCTTCCCGGCCATCATCGCCGCGGCGATAGCCGGTGGAGAAGAGGGCGAGGCGAAATGGAGGGCGTTCGTCTCCTTCTGCGGCGCAGTCATGTCGCAGAAGAAGGCAGCCGAACGCGTTAGGAGGGAGGTGGCACCGCCCCCTTCCAGTGACAGCGAGTGGAGCGACGGGGTGGGTCCGGGCCGCAGACCGCCGCCGCCACCACGGCGGCGGCGTTACTTTTTACGACGTCGCGGGCCCGGGAGCGGCCCCCCCGTCGTGGTTCCGGCTCCGGAAGGGGACGGCACGTGACAGTGAAGGGGGGGAGGGCGCAATAATGCGCACAGGAGGTACCCTTCCCCCCCCCTCCTCCCCCCTTTCGGAACGTGAGGTAGGTCGTCGCCGCCGGTTGATGGCGGTCGGCGGTCTTGGACGGGTTCTTCCCCCTAACTTGAGGGGGGACCGTGGGGGTGGAGCGGGCGTGCGGGCGGGGTTCACCGCGCGCCCGCAGTAGAACCCACCCCTGCTAGAGGGGCGACGGTCTGGGTGGATGTCCCCCCATTCCGCCGCGGTGGTATCAGGAGGCGGCTCCAAGGAGCCGGGGGAGACGCCGGTGGCGTCTCCCGGGTTGGTGCCCAAGTCTGGGCC